>KV736487.1:14985-34122 GCA_000500225.2 Phytophthora pinifolia | reverse complement strand
CGCCACCCGTCCTGCCCTTCGTCCTTGGCGCCGCAAATCTCCCACTGACGCCAGTCGAAGTGATGACGCTAGATCTTGGGACCCGGGTCAGCGCCTGGTCCCGTTAAGTGGGCCACCCCACCAGCCGTGGGTCGACCCGGGTCGCCTGGGACGAGGCGAAGCCGTTGTCGTCCGCCAGTTGCTCCTCGTACAGGCGCTCATGCAGAGCGCCTGTCGCCCACGGGCGAACGCCGCCGTGCCCGAGACGGACACCACCGTGCCTCCCGAGCTCACTCGGGACACGAGGCTCTCGTTTCTACGTAGCACGAGGTGATCTGATGGCGCCCTACAACGATGTCCGATACCCCCGCAGCCAGGCAGTTCGCGGACCCATTGCGCACAGCCAAAACAGAGAGAGTTGTCACCACTTGGAAGCTGCCGGCAACTTGCCGTCGCCAGCCATTTTGAAGCTGCCGCTGCTTGGAGTGATGAGTCAGCGAAACCCTATGGACGTGTCGCAGTCGGCGCTCGATGCCTCGGCCGTGGCGACAAGTATTACTTGTATAAGTGCAAGTGAACTTCGACCGCAACTTCGACATCACGGAGCAAACGCAAGCGGAGCCCCAGCTTTCTCTTTCCGCCCTCACCTCCAAGGTCTCCCTTCCCGATTTCCGGGTCAACAGTTAGACTGCAATTGCACTTGGACCCCTAACCCAGCTTCGTTTCGCCGGTTTGCACGCCCTCCACTATACGCTTGACGCCGAAAAAAAGGGACGGCAACCAGCTTTCCGAGTCTCTCGAGCTCGGCCGCAGCAGCTCGGTTAGCTGATCTAACCAGCGTAAATGAACAGGTACACACATCCTGTCCTGGCCGACTTGCCGCACGCGACACGGCCGAGTCGCTGTTTTCTCGCCGCGCCACCTGTACCCGAAATGCGCACCGTCGTTATAACAACTGGGTTAAAGCTCTGTCGCCCACTCTGCAATCCTCAAGCTCGCACGCAAGTCAACCGGCCAATAAGTGCCGATGCTTCCGCCGCCGTCCTGCGCCGTGTGCGGCCAGCACGTGGACCCGCGCGCACCGGCCTTCCTGCTCGAGTGCCACTACTGCGGCCGCTGGTTGCACGGTGCCTGTGCCCACATGAGCGAGCAGGACGCGCTGCTAGTGTCCCAGTTCGCCTGCTTTACCTGCCAACAACAGCACGGCCACGAGAGCAGCAAGTACCGTAAGTGTCAATTGCCAAGTCATGGGTTGATTTTGTTTCCGTAATTAATTGATTATCCTTTATTTTCTGAAATAGATCCCGATCCCAACAATAATGGCCCGTTCGACGCCGAGAATGTGTCCTTCTCGCCGCTGCCCGTGCACTTGGGCGGCTATGAAGCTGCAGCAACTCAGCCCCGACACAAGAAAAGCTCTTCCAGCTTCCGCCGCCTGTTAGCGGCCGCTGTGTACGCGCGCTCGGGCGTGCATGTGGTCTCGTCTCAAGAAATGCAGCCGTCGTTCCTGCAACGGAACCCTCTGGAGGAGCCTGTGCTCATTGCATGCAACAGCCACCGATCCGCTGGACTCGAAGACCCTTTCCCAGCATTCGACGCAGCCGCCATCGCCGAGTTATTGGCGGGCAGCCAACCGGCGATGGTGCGAACCACGGACGTAGAAACACAGACCAGGCACGAGTTGACCACGCTGATGTGGCAGGCGCGACTTGCAAGACCGCCCAACCAGCAGCACGAGGAGGACACTGCTGTCTCGCTGGCCAACGCCGAGTTCCGGCTGCAGCACACGCCAATGCAATTGCAGGTTGCGGCGCCGCTAGCGGTCGCTCGAGTGGACTGGAGCGGTCTGGTGCCCAGCAACAACGGCGAGGATGGCAGTCCGGCCGGAAACACAGTCAACACGAACGTCTTCGGCGCCTTCCTCGAGGCGAACGCGTTTCTTGATTTTACGCTGGCGCCGGGAGGCCAGTGCACGTGGCTGTCGGTGTCTTCAGGCGAGCTCTGGGTCTACTTGATCCCGCCGACGTCCACCAACTGGGACGCATACAGGGATTGGAAAAGTGACCAGTTGTTCGCGACCGTGTTCCTAGCAGAGCGAGTGGACAAGTGCATCAAGTGCGTGGTGAGTGCAGGGAGCTCCCTGCTCGTTCCGGCTGGCTGGATGTTCGCGCGATTCGCTGGCGGTGTGCAGAGCTGCTCGCTGTTTCACGGGTTCTTTGCCTGCACGGCTGGGATGGACGCGCAATTGGGCGTCGTGATGCTTGAGATGCAGCACGAGCCAGTGGCGCAGTATTGGAGTGAGACGACGTCTGGGTGGTTGACAGTAGATGCGAACGGGGAGCTCTGGACGGCGGTCTGCTTCTACGTGCATCAGCTGCTCATGGTTAATACCGGCATGGACGGCCAAGTCAGCGACCAGGAGCGGCGAGCGCTGCAGCGAGCGCTGCCTCGCCTGCGAGAGTGGAGCGCGCTGCCATCTTCTCTCAAGTCCGTTACTGGCATCACGTGGACCCCGAGCTCCCAACGCGAGGCGCAGAGCATTGTGGGCCGCTTCGAACAAGCTCTTACAGTCACCCACAGCATGGACGACCTGCAGCCGACCACAGGATTACCAGGTGACAGCAAGCTGCCGCCGATTTCGCCAAACGAAGCGACCTACATCTACTCCGCTGCGTCGATACCAGACCCGGTGAGTGGCTCCTCGTGGGGGAATTCAAGCACAGGCTTTGACAGTAGCAGCACGAGCCATTTCAGCTCATCCGGGGCCCTGTGGCCGAGCTACGACCCCATGCAACAGCAGCAAGATCACTTGGTGATATCGACCCAGAACCAGCCTTACCTCAATAGCGACCCAGGCTTTCCACAGCAACAGCATCCCAGCCAGCAGCATGTCCAAGGATACGATGGCACGGGCTTTGAGTATTTGTCACCTCCAGGAACTGGGATAGGAGGCAACGAAGGATATATAGCAGCCCAAGCTACCGGTAGTCTTGGTCTCGAGGGACTGGGATCGCTGGGTGGAGTCTCATCGGGGGCTTCTGTAGCCGAGTCTAGCTTCCAGCAGCCTCCTCTGGGCAACAACAGGAACTACGTGGATATGCTCATGCGCCACCGGGCGTCCTGCCATCGATGCGGCAACTTGCGGAAGAAGAACGTGCGCTGTCCTGTGTGTCCCCACATCTTCTGCGCCAAGTGCGCCGAGAAGATGATAGAGGAGCACGGCGACCGCATCTTTGAGAACGGATGTCCTGTGTGCAAGGAGCTGTGCTGTTGCGGCAAGAACCGCACCACGCGCTGCACGCGCAAGTTCCACTGCTATAAGAAATGTCCGTCGACCAAGAGACCCGCAGCTGGGTAAACGTTCTCAAATGATACGTACAAATCGGGTTCCTGTTAAGTGTCTATATTGTGCTAATGAATCCTCCGCAATTGTCATCTATTGCGCGCGTCCGCTGCGCTTGACATGCGGCCGGAGAGCGGCCAGCGAGACCAGCAGTGCCTCCTCGGAACGAATGGTGCGACTGCCCTGCTCGGGACAAGTGTTGACCCACATGTCGAAGAGCGTGTGCGAGTCCTCGCCGCTCATAGGCACCTTCTCGTCCGCGTCCACGCACTCCTCAATGCCGGCCACTCCACCGAAGACGATGAGCGCATGACGGAACTTGGGCAGCGAGAAATTGGCGTCGTCCACCGACACATGGCCGCGCTCGGACGTGCCCACTTTGAGGTCGTAGCCGCCAGGGAACGGACAATCGGTCCAGACGTTGCTCAGCGACGACGCAAAGCGCGTTGTGTAGCCCCAGTACACGCCAAGCTGCTCACGAGGCTCCGCCGACGACACCAGCTTGCCCACCACTACGAATAAAACACACACATAAAACCCGTCAGCGTCTGTCAAATCACCCAATAACCCAGAACCACGTACGCTTTTTCTTGAATTCCTTGGATGCCTCGTCGATCTTGACCGTGACACGAATCCCAGGCATAATGCGCTTGTCCACCACGACCTCGCGCTGCAGTCCGACGTAGACGTGCGAGCCCTCCTTCTCCTTCAGCGGACGGTCCGTGACGACGCCTTCCCGGTAGACGCTCCACTCCTGCGCGCGCAGGTGATGCGGGCAGTCCAGAGGGTTCAACAGCCCGGCACAGCTCAGATCCTGGTGCATGGGGAAGAGCGCGCGACGCAGATACTGCGGCGTCTCAAGGTACTGCAGGATGCGCGCCATGAAGACGTGGCAGTCCTGTGCGCGCTGCTTTGGCGCGCCCGTGCCGGCATTGGTGCCCAGCTGATCGTCAAACACAACGATCTCGTCCACCTGGAAGATGACGGCGGCACGGGCCACCTGGCCAGCCAGGTACGTCTTGAGCTCCTTGGTCTGTGCATTGTCCAGGATGGAACCGGGGATGGCCATGCTCAGCGTGTAGGCGCGGCCCTTGGCGGCCCGTTCACTGGCCAGATTCTCTTTCTTCTCCTGCTGCTTGGCCGCCTCTCTGGCCAGCTTCTCCTCGGCTTTGCGCTTCTTACGGGCCTCGCGCTTCATGCGTTGAGCCTCTTCCGGGTCCAGCGTATCATCGATGGACCGCTTTTTGCTGGGTGAATCGCCCGCGGGGGTAGGATCCTGGGTATTGGCCGGTTCGGTGGTCGCGACCGGCGTCTTCTTGGCCTTCTTGACCTTGCGCACGGGCTTGACGGTGGCCACGGCGGCCTGGTGCAGCGTGGCCAGCTCCTCGTCGCTCGACTCGCTGCTGATCATGACGCTTATGGTTGGTAATGGACGAGTGGCATACTGAAAGCAAGATAATCAGAGTACTGCATACCGCAAAAGTATCTGTTGCGATTAAGAAGTACTGCATACCACAAAAGCTTTTTTAAAACACGTGATTGACCGATTCCTCTACCGCAATCCACCATTTTAATCATTTTGGGTTCTTTCGTCAAACGGCCATGGGAAACACGGCGACCAAGGCGCGCGAGGCCCACGCGCAAGCCAAGAGCAAGCCCAAGAACAACCGCGGCGTGCAGCAGCAGAAGATCAAAACCGCCAGGGCCACAGGCGTGCTGGCGCTGCCCGACAGCAAGCTGAAAACACTTCCCGATGCGCTACTGGAACTGTCATCCTTGCGCACACTCGACCTCACGAGCAACCGATTGATCGAGCTGCCTCCGCAGCTGAACGCACTCAAAGCGCTCAAGACGCTCAAGGTGTCTTCCAATGCGCTGGCGACGCTGCCGGACCTCTCGGGGCTCGAGGCGCTCACCACGGTACGTGACGTCCATTTGACTAAATATGTATTTATTCGCTAATGTTAATATTGTATATTTACGGATATTTGGTTGAAACTTGAAGTTGGTGCTGGACGGTAATGCTCTGGAGGACATTCCCAACGCCCTGCCGCCCAATCTCACCAAGTTGTCTCTCAAGGGCAATAAATTGCGTGCTGTTCCTCGCAGTGTGTTGAGTCTGTCTCGATTGCAGGAGCTGGACCTGTCGGACAACGCGCTGGAAAGTCTGCCCTCGAATTTGGGCGAAATGCAGGAGCTGCAGGACCTCAATGTAGACGGTAACAGGCTCACGGAACTACCAGGTGCACTGGCGAGATGTGCCAAGCTCAAGGTGCTGTCGGCACGGCGGAACACGCTGGTCGGCCGCTCGGCTGGCGCTAAAATGCAGCCGCTCGCGGCTGAGCTGCTGGGAGAAGGCTCGGCTGTGCAGGTGATGAACCTGGAGGGAAACCCCCTGACCAAAGAGGACTTGCAAGGGATGGACGGCTTCGACGCGTTCCTCACGCGACGCACGAAGCTCAAGAACAAAGAGATCCACGGCGGTTTGAACTCGGATCTCAGTCTCTGCGGACTCGAATAGGACGGCGGTGCATTAACGTGGAACGTGGTGTCCATTGTAAACTGTTTTGTGCTAGGTTTCTTGGCTTTGTAGTGATTCCGCTGGAGGAACTGTAGCTGTCGATACGGGGCGTGCGTTCGCAGCCTTTGCTTTACGAAAGGGTGAACGCAGACTCTGTCGTTGCTGTCCCTACTTCAGTCGATACGATGGCGACCGCGGCCTCCAAGTCCACTTCTGCGGTGTTCCACTCGTGCTCCAAGGCTTGAGTAATGGAGTCATCATCATCATTCCGCTCAGTACGGCCACGACTTCGGAGGACGGAGAGGCCGCGCACAATCTCTACCAGATTCTGGGCGACCAGAGCAACGAGCGCTGGCTCGATGTCCGTGGACGACTGCAAGCAGATATTGCCGACGCTGCTGTCTGTGTGATTCAAGACGTCGTTCAAGTAGGCGCCTCCGTCGGTGTATTCTGCTGCGCGGGCTTGTTTCTCGTGACTGAGCTGCTGATCCCGTTTGTCGAGCTTTGCGTAGACGATCGACAGGTTTCGATGAGCTCGCGCCCGACCCAAGCGACAGTCAAGGGCTTTAGACGAGCACAGCTGGAGATCTCGATGGTGGCAGCTCAACGCGTGGCCAAAGTTCAGCTGCGCAAGAGCCAAGTTGCCCAGGTTGGCGTAGACGCGAGCCTCGAGCTCTCGATCCTTCTCTTCCAGCGCCATATGCAGCGCTTCTTGCTGGTGGGTCAAGGCTGGGCCGTAGGCGTGAGCGTCCAAGAGAAGCAGGCCCAGCGACTTGACTGCCCGTGCCTGTAATCGAGGGTCTTGGGCTCGCTGGGCCAGTTCAAGCGCTCGCCGCTGTGCTGCGAAGGCGTGCTTAGTGCATGAAAGCCCAGCTTTGCTGCTTGGTGAAGCAGAAGCGACTACAAGCTCTCGAAGCGCAACCCCTCGGTGGTGATGGAGCAGCGATATCAACGCTAACGTCTCAGGAGAGCTGGATGTCGTGGGAACGCCGTCTTCTTGAGTCGACTCAACGGTCTTCAACGCTGTTGTGAAATGCTGCACAGCAGCCACCAAGACAGGCGGGTTCCCGTACAGCAAGCAGGCCCCCAGCGTAATGTGTCTCGCCAAGACGCGGCGTTTTGCTGCGACGGCAGCACTCGCGGCCCGCGCCGCTGCCTCCAGTTCCGTCAAGAAGAAGTTGGTGTCGTCATCGTCGTCTGAGCTTTCATGGGGCTCTGCACCTGGCAGCACGGCTTCAACGTTGTGGGCCGCTGCAACCTGGATCTCCTGGCGACTAGGAGGCCGCCCAACGTTGAGCAGAGCTCCTGTCGAGCGGCTACTGATGAGTGCTTCTGCGTCCCGTGTTGTGATCGCTTCGCTATCGAAAGACTGTCGTCCGCGCAGAGTTGATGGAGCTGTCGAGATCCGCGTTAAAGTGTGAGCAGAGCCCAGTCGGTGTAGCTCCCTTCGTGCGTATCGCGTGCGAGGACGGGCGTTGATAACGAGGTCCTGAAGCGATTCTCCTGTTGCTGCGTTTGGGGCTCTTGCGGTCGTCGCCTCCAGCAGAGAACGCGCAGATTCTGCCAAAGCTGACGGAAACGGCAGCGGCCGAAGCTGAGGAGATACCCCCACAGTACTGTCGTCTTCCCATGCCGGCGACGTCAAGCTCAGTTCCCCACGAAGTGCAACCTGCCGAGACGACGGACGTAGCGATGGAGCCAAGATCGCTACAGATGGCCCACTTTCGTGTTGGTTGGAGCTTCGAGTCGCTGCAATCGGGGGAATTGAGCGCCGAGATCGCTCCGTCGCCGACGGAATGTCTTTCTGCCGAGCAGACACTTCGCCCCCGCTGACTTGCTGACCGCCTCGCTGCTTGAGCTGGAGAGGAGGGCGATTGGCGTATTCGTCTCGTCTTGTGGTACCGCCAGAGCCATCTCGTCGTTTGCGAATCATTGCCATCGTTCTGTTCTCCTGAACGTGGTGCTTGTGCTGCTCGGCGTAGAAGTTCGGGTACATTGTCTTGATCATCTTGACATCCATCCGAGGCGGTCTCCTTTCGTCGGTAGCCATCGGAACTGTAAGGTATCCCGCCGAGGAAGTCACAAGCTAGGCTGGTCGCATGCGAAGGTATTCATATTTTTAGGAAGTCGCAAATAAATGACTTCGAGTTGACGCTTGGATAATTTTGGCTCGAGAAGCGTTCAGGTGAGAAGTCTATGGAAGTTATCATGTGTTTTAGCAATAAAAGCTAACGTAGCACGAAGCTTCGCAGTTTTATCACCTTACGAAAAATATATTGTCCCTTTCAAACAGATTGTCCGAAGTGGCCAGCAACAAGTGAGGCTAGTGAGCTCATGTCAAGAGGAGCTTGGAAGCGTATAAGCCAAAGGGAGATTAGTGGCGCCAAACAAAAGAGGCCTGCTCCTGCTGAATAAAAAATCTCCCTCTGTTTGCGGTGATTTTCTTGGACATTCGGAGATCAACCACCTATAATGACTTACTCAGGCGACTTGCGATGGAGAGCGGTTGTGCTCGTGTACATTTACGGCATGGATGCCGAAATGGTTGCGACCATCTTCGGCAGTGATGAGCGTAGCGTTCGCCGCTGGATTACGAAGTTCGAGAAAACGGGATCCCCGTCCAAAAAGGCACAACGACGAAAACGCTGCAGCAAGTGGCCGCGTGAGGTCATTGCATTCGTCGAGTAATACGTGGAGGCACACCCGTGTTTCTACATCGAAGAGCTTCAACAAGTGTTGCGACGCAGATTCGGCCACATTAAGAACAGCTCAACGGCTTCAATTTGCCGTGCACTAAGGTTCGACTTAAACCTAACGAGGAAAAAGTTAACCAAGCGAGCACGAGAATCAGCCCCGCGTGAGCGTCGAGAGTACGTTGGTCGGCTTCTACCGTTCTATAGTTGCCCGTGTTTGTCGACGAGACTTCGAAAGACGGGAGGTAAGTTCACCATGACCGACGGTTCTGCTTTTTTCCTGCTAATTTATGTCTTGTTTCGGCAGAAGTGTTTTACGCACACACGCATGGTCAAAGCGGGGTACCCCTGCCGTTGTCAGCTTACCATCATCCCGTGGTCAAAGGGTTTCTGCGCTTGCTGCAATAGACGTGAATGGCTTCTTCTCATGGGGGCACACGTTCGACACTTTCACGAGGAAAGAGTTTCATCACGTGTTCGCTACCAAAATCGAACCCTACCTGAACCGATGGCCGTTGCCCCGGTCGATCGTGATACTCGACAATGCCAATATACATATGTATGCAGAGCTGCAGGAGTTGGTTCACTCCATTGGAACGTTACTATTCTTCTTGCCTCCTTACTCTCCCGATGTTAGTCCGATCGAGGTGGGGTTTTCTTTGTTAAAGCGCTGGATCATCGAGCACGTAAGTTTGGCTTTCAAGGAGGCACCAGTCGCTGTTCTGAATGCAGCGCCGTGTGAATGCACGAAAGCTCATGACGAAGTTGGCTATGGACTGTATGGACACTGCGGATATCTAGAAGCCGCTCTCAACATTGCTAACTGAATATACGAGTTTGATTAGATCAGACAGAAAACTGTGTGATGTCTTCCTCGCGTTCGTCTTGATTCTCATCATCGCTCAGTGCGTTCTTCCATATCTTGTGCAGATGGGGGCACAAATACAGGGGCTGGGCGGAATGGAGGGCAGAGCGGATATTGTGGCAATCCGAGCGCGCGCTGGAGGTCCTGCGCTCGCATACGCACCGTGACTGTAGCGCCATTTAGGACCATTTGTACAGGAGCAAACTCGTCGTGATCCCGAGCGCCGGTCGCAGCTTGCTGTTCTAGTCTGTCGATATGTTGCAGCTGGCGAAACGTCGTGTTGTCTGGCACGCGCACTTCATTACCATCTGGAAGTCTGGCCTGGGCAGTTGCAGCGTACCGAAGTGCTGCCGGACCGAAGACTACGTCTGCTGCCTGAAGTGCTTCTTGTACCCGTGGAAGCACTTGCTGTGCCCTGTTCTCGGTTGCGCGGCGAAGCGTCGTGATCGGTGCCTTTTTTTCTATATACACCAAGAGATCGACAACAATGTCGGTCTGCCCACCTCGGCGTAGTCGTGCGTTGCGCCACGCTGTTTGTAGTAGAGGCACGAAGCCATCTTTACAGACGCCTTCTGGGGAGCATTTTTTGCGAGCCTTACATACACTCGTTCCAACACAGACGCTCTTTTGTAGCAAATGCCGACTTCACTTTTGCCCTGAGGACGTCGTATCCTTCCGTCACGTTGATGTCAAATGTCAACGCGACTCCTTTGTCGCGGCAGCGTTCCAAGGGCCTACCAGCCTTCACCGTCAGCTCACAGCGCAACTGGTTCGGAAGAGGCAGCTCCATGAAGCACGAGGCAAGGAGCTTGTGGGTCGATGAAAAGGCGTGTATTATTTGAAAATAGCTCTAACCTACATGACAAAACACAAGCTGTGGGAAAGTCAGAACGGAGCCAAATAAAGATTTAGGAAAGCGTCGCAGGACTTACTTTTTTTAGAGTGTGTCTGGCGGAGCATTAACCCGATCGGGCGACAGTCCCTCTTAGAATGAGCATTCGCTGCATTCCCCCTCAATTGACCTCCGTCGTTGCAGTCGAAAATGTACTGCTCAGGAGGCCGCCAACCAGACAATGGCCAGGAGTCGGGCCTGATCGGGGTTGGATCGCGGCAGCAGAAATTTCTCCATCACTATTCGTCGGATTAGCGAGCAGAATGCGCAGAATAGTATAACCCTATTCTCACCCGTGGTCAGTTTACCCTTGCCTATTAGCTGGACAAACTGACGGAAACGGACAATACCACCGGTAGTCCCCAAGCACGCCGAGATATATACCTGAGAAAGGTACATCTCCCGTCGACGCCCGGGTAGCGTGATATATACAGCGTCTGCCCCTCAACGTGGCGAAGCTGCTCACCTTCGTAAGTGGAATGAAATCAAGCACAAGTCTCTCTTGACGAAAAAACAGCTCAAGTTCATCAACAAGGTCATTCATCACCCATAGTCAGTCACGGCTGCAGTTGCTGTAACGAGCTGGATTTAACAGTTTATCGGTTTTGGCATTCCGACAGATTAGATCGACCCCCCCAAATCAAGTATAATTGTATCAAAATAGTAATGCAACAATAGAAGACTAGTGGTGTGTACCGACTTCCTCGGACATCAGCATATAAGAGCGTCCAATCAGATCACGTCATTTGGATCCATCTGACGCCTCGGCTTATAAGTTCTGCTACAATTATTTCGTCACGACACTACCGGTTTAACACCGGTGGCATGTTGCCCCCACGCCAGTCATTTGGCGATGCACCCCGCCCCAAACAGAGCTCGTAGTCAACGGCGGCGGACGTCGTTCTCAGCGCGTGAGAAGTTAACCGTAGCGCGAGCTGTAGAAGAGTGCAAAGACGTCAAGAAGGTAATAAATAAGTACTATCCTACCCTTAGTATTGCTGCCTATGAATCTAGACGCAAACTAGTGCTCAAGTGGGTGCGTAAGGCTAAGCTTGAGGCACAATGCGCTGCCAAGAACGGGAGCGACAAGCGGAAGGCACGGCCGATGGGCATCGGTACAAAACTGCCCGTGGAGGCAGAGCTTGAGCTTGTGAAATGGGTCAACGACCTCCGCAAGGAAGGCGTACCCATTTCGACTCTGATGCTGACGGTCGAGGCTAAGGATCTCGCAGATGAGTATGGCGTCGAGCAATTCGAGGGGTCATGGGGCCGGCTCCAGGGCTTTAAGGCTTGTCACCGACTCTCCATGAGAGCCCGAACACGTGCAGGACAGAAGACGCCAGCAAATCTGGAAGCTATCGCTGCCGATTTTGCCGCAAACGTGAGGGCCACGATGGTAAATCTGGGCATCAAAAAGGTCTACAACGCTGACCAAACAGGTACATATTTTGAACTAAATTCTCCGTTTTGAACCAATTTGTACGGGATCTAATTTGTGAATAAATAGCTGCCTTTTTCGAGTTCCTTCCCGCTAGAACGATCAATGCAAAGGGCCCGAAGACAGTATGGGTCCGCTGCTCAAGAAAAACCGAGGAGCGGGCGACTGTGGTGCTACTGGGCGACTCGGACGGCGTCAAATATCATCCATTTGTCGTCTACGAGGCGAAACCGTCAACTATACCTGAGATGGCCATCGAAAACGCACGGCTAAGGTGTGGATTTGGCAAACAGATGTGGAAGGGCATCGGAGTAGCTCGCCGCGAGCAGCAGCTCGAGATCTACGGCAATCTTAAAGGTAAGCTCAGAGGGCTTTGTTATTTTGTTTTTTTACTAAACAATATATTGCAATTTTGTAGGCTGGTGGAATAGCGACCTTTCCGTTCGGTTTCTGAAGTTTCATTTTGCTGTTCGTAAGGACATGCACGTGCCGATTCTGTTGCTGTGGGACGACTTTTCAAGCGATGAAGCCGTCACCTACGCCAGTTCAATTAACGTTGTCCTCCTCAAAGTTCCACCTAGTGCAACGTCAGTCTGTCAGCCAGCTGACGTTGCCTGGAACTACCCGTTCAAGGCACGACTGCACGACTACTGGGTGCAAAACCTACGGGAGCAACTTAGTAGCCATACTACTGGAACCAAGTTTGAGCTGCGAGCGCCAGACAGAGCCCTGGTAGCTCGTTGGATCCGCTCAGCGTGGAACGACCTGTCCTCTACTACTATTGCAAGTGGCTACAAAAAAGCCTACGACTGTCTGCTCCACGAAGCTGACCTCGCAGCGGCCGATCTCATGGACACACTTGATCAGCATTGTGCCATTGACACGAAGGTGGGTGAAGTGGAGTCAGGGGACGACATCGAAGACACTAAGGAGGCTTGTACTAGTTGCCAATAATAGAGGTGTTTTTTCACTGCGACACTTTGTGATCTGATTCGGTAACCTAAATCGGAACATTACTTTTTTTCTGGATGGCACACTGTACCGTGTCCACTACAAGCCGAGGAAGTCGGTAATCGCTTTGCCGCGTCATTATGCACGATGCCACACAAGAAGAAGCCTCCCCCCCTAAAGAAGCCCCGCCGCACTGCGGTAGAATACAAGGCCTGTATGAAGCGGGCGTGAGCGCCCGAGACGTCGCGCTGCTGACAAAGCGAAGCCGAGACACTGTTGGCCACCTCATCGCTGCTCGCCCTCCACCCAAGACCCCCAAGCGCCCAGGCCCCCTCCCCGCTCTAACGGACCGCGAGACGGCGTCTAGTGCACGAGGCGTCCAAGGGGAACCTCTCGGCCGCCAAGCTGAAGGCCGAGCTGCAGCACTCCGTCTCGGTGTGCACCATCCAGTGCCCCCTTTCTAGGGTAGACTGGCTGGTGTACACCAAGATGGAGAACACATTACCGCTCGAGCCCGAGGACATAGCTGTTCGCAAAACGTGGGCTAGTGCCATGTTAGTGCGGAAAAACGCCGGTGCAGTCTGGGACATCATCATCTTCTCAGACGAGAAGAAGTGGAACCTAGACGACCCTGACGGTTTCCAGCACTACTGGAGAGACCTAAGAAAGCCCCCGCACCAGACCAAGATGTGCCAAGCAGGAGGGCGCTCTGTGATGGTGTGGGCAGCATTTTCTAAGCACGGGAAATCGCAGTTGGTCGTGCTGAAGGGGAGGCAAACTCAGAAGATTACATCTATACTGTTTCCGAGTTTCTCCTCCCCTTCGCGCATCTAAACTAACCCCCAAAGAGATATCGCCATCGGAAGACTCGCTGGTAGCGACAAAAGCATCGCCAGACTTGTCTGCCGAAGATGGGTACATCCCAAAGCCAGAATATCCGTTAAAGTACAGGTATTGTTTAGCTCACAATAGATAATGCATTATCATCGGAGTACCTTTGCTCATATCTGCTTCTGGATTTTGCTGTAGTTTCGTCAGCACCAGCGGAGGGGGCTTCAGGGGCGGTTCTGTCGCAGGGAGCTTCAGAGACAAAAGGAGAACATGAGCAGATTGAGCGCCCTGATAGCTGAGCTCCACGTAGCCTTCAATTGCTCTCATTAGTGGCCCCCTCTGTCTGCCGGGCGCCCTCACAAATGAGACCACGGCAAACAAAACGTTTCTAACGCGCCTTTCAGAGTTATCGAGAAAATCGGCTTTTAAGTTGTCACATCGAATTTCGTACGTAAGCGAAGTTTGGAGAAATCGGAAATACCAAAATTTGAACGGGGTGTGTCGTTGCTCTCAGCCAGATCGAGATTCGCTGCAATGCAGAGCCACCAGCCACCACCTTCTCCCGACGCCCCGCCATCTCCTGACGCCCCGCCATCTCCTGACGCCCCGCCATCTCCCGCCGCCCCGCCGCCCCCCGACTCTCCATGTCAGCTTCAGCCTGACGTGCATGCCCCCAGCCACAGCCACAGCGACGAGAGCAACGACAGCAGCGAGGACGCGAAGAGCGAGGCGAGTGAAGAAAGTGATGATAGTGGTGACGAAGACTTCTCGCCTCAGCCAGAGGAGGACAGTGATGAGGGGAGGTTTTGACGACAGGGAGTGCCGAAAGCGCTGCTCAGTCAGAGGAGGACTTACGTAGCTTTTTGTTTGACGTTGATCTCAAGCAGAAATCATTAACCAATGGAACACTGCTTGCAATTTATTGGTTGATATCAACCAATGGGCTTTGTCACCTGTGATGAGCGGCTGCCGCCTGTTGAGCAACCGCCGACAGAATCCAAAACGGAGCAGTCTTCATTATTCAGCGGTTGCTGAGCAGAGCTCCAACCCCCTCCGGCTACAGCGCCGTAGCTCAACTGGTAGAGCCAGGTTTTTGGCCTTGCGGCGCCCGTTAAAGTTCGCGGGCGCTATCCTTTGGGATTCGGTGGTGGTGCTGCTGCTGGATGACACTGGTTCTGGACGACTCGCTGAGGTGTCTGTGTTTCGTGTAATGTGTGATGTGTCTGTGTGCTTGCTTTGCGTGCCGCAGGAGCTTGATGTGTGCAGCTGGACGACTGGTGTTCGGTTGTGTCGCTGCTGGACGACGCTGTGCGAGCTGCTGTGCATGTGCTCCGAGTGGTGGTGTGTGTGTGTTGTGTGTGTGTTGTGTGATTGATGCTACTGCTAGACTACGCTGGTCCTGGACGACGCTAGTTTGGAAGAATTGCTGCTCCGAGTCGTGTGCCGCATATTTCACGGCAAGCTGCAGTCTGCTAGATCTCAACCTTGCGAGGAAGTACACTAAGTTGCAGCAAGACTAACAAGAGTGAAATGCATGTATTGCTGAAACTGACTAGGTCTCTGCTCATGTCGAGCTCATTTCTTGCTCAAGCTGCTCAAAGATATTCTTGCGCATCATCTTCGCGCTAAAGCGTGCTGACCTCGGAGCCGTGCGGATGTCGTCAATGTCCAGTAGGAAATGCTTGTTCGGCTGCAGGAAAGTCTCGTATGCACGTCTAATGAAATAGAGCACGAATACCCCACAGTCCGTATTTTTCTGCACTGGACTTGTGAGAACCCCTCGTGCCACAAAGTCCTTCGCGCCATTTTGTGGGAACTTCGTTCGAAGCTCTTCATCAAAGTATCCACCCAAGGCTTTCACGACTGTTCGACCTTGGAAGTTCCCAATGAGTCCACGTGAATAAGGCACCTCTTTACATAACCCTTCATTGTTAGCATTGGGTTCTGGACGACTGCAAATGCCCAATGATCGCCCATGCAAATTGGGACAATGATGCGGTCATACTTTTCGTACGGAAACGTTGCAGCAACACCGCGACACGTTTTGTAGGCATCAGCAATTTTTCGCTTTGCTAGCTCGTACTCGTGGAGGATATTTCCGAATACGTTTGGATCTATGACGTACGTTTTTTCCATACGAAGGTAACATCATTCGGAGGTAGTATGTGGTGACCGAATCATTTAGCCAAGGCCCTTCGCGAAGTGTCATCATATCGGTGTCTCTAATCACCAGACGCATAGTGGATTTACCCAGTACGAAAAATTGCGCCTGCGTTTCGCGCACAACGCGCGATTCTGATATGTCCCATTTGCCTCCAAAGTCGTGATCAACAGCGCGAGAATCACTTTCCTCATTTACGAGCGAGATTATCTCCTGTACGTTGGGCTTTTCGGGCAAATTCGACACTCGAGCATTGGGCCTTTCGACACTCGAGCCTTGGACCTTTCGGGCACACTCGACACTCGAGCCTGGGCTTTTCGGGCAAACCAAACGCAGAAGGCTCGGGCTTCTTTAGTTGGGCTTGATCATCAAATGATTTTGATTTTTTCTTCGTCTGTGGTGATATGAAGCTGCTGAGCTCGTGGCCCAATGAACCGAGTAGCCCATGAACCCTGGACTGGGTCTTTGCGCCCACGAAACTGTGGAATAGTTGAACAGGCATCAGCAATAATATCCGCCCGAAAAACGTCTTCACCGTCTGCCACTTTCTGCATGACGCGGCCATAGCAGCTTCAAATGCCAAAGTCGGAGCGGGTAAGCCAGATGGTGCTGTACGCTTAGAAACGGATCGGACGCTGACGCGAAGATGTTGTCTTTGTCCTCCATCCGGCCAATCAGCGTTGTACGATGTACGCCCAGTTGCCGGGACCCTTCCGCGGCATCCCAGCCTTCTTCCTCACATGTCACTAGTACTTCGATCTTCACTGCATTCGTGTGCTGTGTAGTATCTCACATCTGGTCCAGTTTGAAAGTGTCGCCTTTCGGACACAACTCGACATACTGCAACGTTTGATTGGCTGATATAAATTTCGCTTAATTACGATTCAACTTATATCCAGTCATTCTGCATTTTTAGGGCTGGTGAAGTGCGCAAACGCACCGAAGAGCATGCTTGCAACTTCGGGTGAACTTGACAGACTACTACTTAGGGTAACAGTCTAATGAATGCGTTTATATCCAAGATAACTTACACGCGGCCTACCAAGGCGAGTATGTATTGTGTCTGCTGGAGCAGGATCCAAGATTCTTCCAATGGCAAGCAAGCGCTTGTATGCGCCGATGCGCTCATCCAACGCGCCGGACTTGTGCAATGAGTGTAGTGTACGCATGACACTCCCAGCTCCCTTTGCGTTGATGACCCGCTCCTTCAGAAACGCAAGCACAGCTTCTTCGGCGCGACGACCGGCGTTGAGGACTTGGTCCTTGTAGTCCTCCGCTTTGACGTATAACGTCGATCCATCTACCAGGAAGATCTTCATGAAGGCGACAACGTCGCGACTCGAACTTCTTCTGGCGGTCACTGCTGCTCCAGACGGGAGGGGTCTTCGTGTACCACTCGAACCAAGCTGCATACACTGCTTTTTCGTTCGTTTGGGTTTGAGTTCTTGTTCTGATGTCGCGTCCTCTTGTTCGTCTTCAATGCAAAGCGATTATTTTGTAGACTGTAGCAGAGCGGCCTCCAGGATACTCACTCGCGCCACCAAGGCCTTGTTGGTGGCAATAAGCTCTCGCATGATAGCGAGCATGGGGCCCGGTTGTTGGAAAAGGCAGCGGTGCTCGCGCGTGTTTTGGGCAGATGCGTGAGTAGGTGCAGCGGTGGTTTCGTGGAGCGCGACAGAAGCGAGGAAGTCTGCGTGCGGTACATCAGCAGCGGCGAGGCATTCATCCACGCGCATGATGATCGGGGCCGTTGGTGCGATATCCTTCAACTGGGGGGCTGCCATGAGAACGGTGAGAACTTTGCTGCTAACATTGAGACGTTGTTCCTTGAGTCCTGTGCAAGCGCTGAACAGGTAGCCACGCAAGCGTTCCAGATGCTCTTGCGCACCATGATCCAGTACAACAACGTCGAGAACGAGAGGTGCAGCGTCGGCTTCCCAGACACTCAGCACTCGCGCGACCTTCCTGTCTTCCCGGGGCGTGTTGTACACGTAAGCAAAGCCTTTGTTGAGCTTGCTCATGTCCCACGCACCATGGTCGAAGATCCACCGCAGGGCAAGGCGATCGTAGCCGCTGGCATGCTTCGCACCTCCTACGGAAGGAGTGAGAGGTCAAGTCCGTCGTTGCTTCAGCGGGTTTCGATACGCGCTTGAGCAGACGGTTGACGTACGCTTGTTTACGCCGTCCGCACCGCGTGTATTCTCCTTGGGCCGGGGCGCTGACCAGGCCGTTGTACAACTTACTGATTCGTGTTCTGGGTTTTGTTGTGGTGCTCTGGGCTTGGTCGTGTCAGGGCTGCGGGCGTGGGGCTGGATGCTGGTGCAGCAGACGCAGAAGCCACCACAGCGACGTTCAGCGAGCCAGGATCTGTGGTTAGCAAGTCATGGAGAGGCACACCGGACTAGAGCGGCTCCACACTTCCGATTGTCAACTCTGGGAGCTGGCTCAGCAAGGCCGCGAATGGTGCTGCCTGCATCACAAGGGCCACAGCGAGTGAATGCAGAGGGCAGGTAGAGAAGTCTTACTTGTCTGGTACGAGCGTGGTACCCTGTTCCTCTGCGGTTTTTACTCGTAGGACCCGCAGATAGAAGAAGGCGCCATCCGCTGACACTGACACGTGCTGTTTGCGCAGGAAGTCCCAAAAAGACGAGCGTCCAAAGCAGTGTCACATGAGGCACACCAATACAGCATCTTGGTAGTCGCTTTCAGTGCGAGCCGTGCTCTAGACATAGCGGATAAGAGAACCTAAGTCATCCTTAGTACATGGTGAAGCCTTATTAACGAGTTCCCCCTCTTCCCTTTTCAAGCAGTGCTTCTCTAGCGTTGTTCCTTGCTTCAACAAGTTCACCTCCGTCGGTAAACGGAGATGGGGGAACTCGTCAAACAGTCACAGCTTGACGTTCCTATAATAAGACATCGCAGTATTGCGAGCTAGCTTACCTTTCTTACCATCACTAGTGGCGAGGTAGTAACCGAAGCGGTCCATTGTGACGGCCACACGTCTGCTAATGGGGTCTGTAAGCATGCTAGCACGGAACAGATCCATGCTAACACCCTCATCCTCTAGCATTCGAACAAACGCGCTAATAGCAGCGGCGCGGGCCTTCTGCGTGTTCACAGGAACAAAAGCGGAGAGGCTCATGCTGCCTGCCCTTTTCGTCAAATGAGAAAGAGAGTGGCTCACAGCTGGTGTTCTTAACCTAGGGTGGTGGATACTCGTCGGAACTATGGATGAATAATATTCATCCATGGTTCCGACAAGTATCGTATATTATACGGGAGATTGTGGTCTGGACATAATGCATGCGTTATTATCCAATCAGAGGATCTTATCGTCAATTTTAGCCAATACCATGCGCGCCGACGAAGCTCAACATTCCGACCCAATGGGTGCCTTCCAAAACCCTGACGAAAGGTCGCGCATAAAAGTTTAATCCCGCCGAATTGTTTGGTGAGACCACTT
>KV736484.1:124-14110 GCA_000500225.2 Phytophthora pinifolia | reverse complement strand
AACATTCCAACTAAATATGGTCGGATTGGTCGGAACATCGCAATTTATCAACAACCTCAAATGATTGGACAAAAATACTAAAACGCGCCGCTCTCATTGGTGGAGCAGGCAGTCACATAATAGGCAACTCTAGTCTTGTTTGGAATAGCGTGTATATTATACCATACTGTCGCCAACGGCACCAAGCGTTGTCTACGATTGGCACTAAATGTTGCGCTTATGTGAGGGCCCTCCCCTCCTTAGTTTCCAGCTGAAACGATCGATTCCGCACCTTATATGTAGTGGACTCGCATGGTGACTGCACACTAGGCCGCCTTGCGAAGCAGCATGCGGCAATCTCTTGTCGCTTTCCCAGCCTCGCTTCAAGATCGGTCAGCTGCATCTAGTGCTCGCGACCAGTCAGACTCTTCTGCAGCGGGCGGTATACACCAGTTTTACTGCGTGAAACGATAACCTTTTTGCGGGTCAAATGCGGGTAAAAACCAAGATAAATTGTTAACGCTAAAGTAACAGGTCAACTTTGACTCGGGAATTTGCCAGCAGGTTGATGCAAATGAGTTACCAGGCGCCCCCGCGGTTCACTTCGCTCGCGATTTATAGATTCTAAGTTCTACCCAGAACAGTGCACGTCTCGCTGATGAGCTGGTGTTGGGCGCTAACGCGCCAGCTGAGTACCAACCTTGGGCAAAAGGTTCGAAAACCCAAAGTTGACCTGACCCGCATTTGACCCGCTAAAAAATCGACCGTGACAACTATCCAGCACACTTCATTGTTACTTGTTATCCTGGTTGTTCTTTAAAAAGGCTGGGTAAATAATATTGAATGTGGTGAGATATTGATTTTGATGTGCTGAAATCATCCAGCCCGAGACAGCTTGCAAATTATAAAGGCAAATAAATTGCTATATAACGTCAGCGCTGGACGTACTAAAGTAAATTGCTCAATTGCAGGCGATTGTTTGAACTCCGGTCTGTAAGCTTACATCAAGCCCAGATTGTCTGGGCCAGGCTGAACCAAGACTTGCTCCGTCCGATCTGAGCTTCTCAGTTCTGTTCATGTCCATCAAGCCGTGTGGTGCGCCGTAGATACAAAACCAGCGGCGACGTGGCTGAAAAAGCGCTGGTGACTCACCGGTGGTGAGGCCACAATTAAGCAAATCTGCTGCATCTTCGTCCGAGAAGTGGCGTCGTGTTGTGCCGCACATGCGCGCACAAATGGTGCGCGCATGGCCGGGGAAATACAGCAGCAAATTCGTTATTGTTCGAATCACGCAACCTGAGAAAAAACAGAAAGAATCTCATCTGCCGTTTCTTGGTCCTATTTTGGTTTCGTGCGACAGCTGGCGACGATTCGATTCAGAGCCCTGCTCTGCGCGCTATACGGACTTCGGACTGGGCCATCAGTCCGAGCAGCGGCAAAAAGCTGCGATGACCTTACGTTGCAGTGCCGTCTGCTTCCCGCTGCGTGCACATTTTCGAATTTTCGGCGCCCCGCAATAGCATTTCCACCGACGTTAGGATCCAGTTCGGTTAAAAAGCCTATGGCCCGCCACGAACGCTCACAACCGAATCGGCCAGCCAAGCGAACAGTCACCCCTCTTCTCCCCCATACTCCGCCACCAATACACAGCCATGTTGATGCCCGCGCTCTTCGACGACCGCTTCCGCCTGCGTCGCCCGCTGAGCGACGCGCTGTACGGACCTGTGGGGCTCTACGCGGACGCGCGGCGCGGCGACGAGCTAGTGGCCATCAAGCAGGTATCGCTGGCGCGCGCCGTGGCCGCGCTGCACCGCAACCCCAACCTGGACAACCCCTGGAGCGAGCGCCGCGTGGTCTCGCGCCTTATGGCGCTGCCGCCGCACGCCAACGTGGTGCGCTTCCGCGGCGAGTTCTTGCAGGGCGACGACCGCTGGTGCGTCGTCATGGACTTCTGTCCGGGCGGCGATCTGTGGGATCTGCTGGAGACTGCACCCAAGAACCGCCTGCCCGAGCGCGACGCGCTGCAGCTCTTCGCGCAATGCGTGCGCGGCGCCCAGTTCTTGCACGCGCACGGCCTGGCGCACCGCGACCTGTCGCTCGAGAACGTTTTCTACTGCCGCGGCGTGTGCAAGTTGGGTGACTTTGGGCTCAGCACCGACGCTCCTCTGCGCGGCCGCGGCGAGGCCGTGGGTAAGGCCTACTATATGGCGCCTGAGGTGGTGAACCAGCAAGCATACGACGCCTTCGCAGCCGACATGTGGTCGCTCGGCATCATGCTCTTCATCATGCTCACGGGCTCGCCGCTCACAGCCAATGCGTCGCGCAACAGCAAGGCCTTCTGCGCCTTCTGCGAGCTGGGCGTGGCCAAGGTCATCGACTCGTGGGGGCTCTCGGGCCGGGTATCCCCTATCACGGTGGCGCTGCTGGACAAGCTGCTAAGTCTCGACCCGAACGAGCGGCCGACGGTGGACGATGTGGTCGCCGTCGTGGATGCCTTGCTCGAGGTTGAAGCAGCAACCGGTGGAGTGTAGTTAGTATTCGCTGTGTAAATGAGCAACTAGATGTAGCGATAGGACGTAGGCACGACTGCGAGTCGTATGGCAGGCAGTATGTCTTGTAAACAGCACGGCACTTGTGTGCGCGGTATGAAATGAAGATATCTGCCCAACCACAACACGCTGCTGCTACTACACGCCTGCTATCATACCACAAAGCAGGCATCCTCGTCATCTTTGCTGCACGTGATCCTCTCCGCTTTTGCTTGACTGACCTCCGAGAGAGGTCTGCTGCTGGCAGGGGAGCAGTCACAGTCACGCGGCGATGGCCGCCCTGCCTGCAAAAGAGTTTCGCTGCGCCCTGCGTAGAGGGCTTACGAACGAGCAAGTAGAAGAGCACCAACGCCAGCGCCACCACAGCCACGAACTGGACTGAGGCAAGTCCAGTGGATGATCGATTGCTGCGCGAGTAACCGGCGCTAAGGCTCGGTCTGCAAATACATGGAGCAGCACTAGTGCGGAGGCAGGCAGCTAGCAGTCCTCGCAGCATGGAGCAGGCTTCTTCGTGGCGTCATCTGGGCTTAAGTATGGGGAAAGATGGAAAGAGTTGTCCAACAACTCGAACGCTGGGTTGTACTTCTGTACTGAGTTGGGGTTGAGAAAAGGCGAAACCTACCGTACCTTCACCCTCCAGATCTCCATGTGGACCTCCTTGGCTTCAGCATTCGACGCGTGTAAACTCACAGACTTAAGCCGCTCACGCACCTCCCTGGCGCCCCGAGCTGTACAGCTTTTGCTGAATGGCCTTGTCTTCTTTCCAGCTCACGCGAAGCATACAAGGCTTGCCGTGTTGACTTTTGCAAAAGCAAAACTCTATTGAAGTGGTTTTGTAATCTAATTAGGATGCACCTCGTGATGACGTACTATTATAGTTGTATATTACATCTGGCTTCACCGCATCTTTCTGCAATCTCGCGAAGAACATGCAGTCCGGCCATGAGCCGGGCCGAGCCCTGCGTATGTAAGGTTAACACCAAGTAGCAACCAGTTGAACACTGTCAAGACCCGATTTCACCAGGCGCCCCGCGCTTGCGTGTCACTCCAGACACTCCATCGCCTGGGGCGTAACTTGGATATTTTCCCGTAGCGTGAATGCATCGTGGGGCACAGAAGCGCTGGCGCTTATTCTGCCACTACACCCACTTCTTCGTGCACAAGTCGGGGTTCCGCACGCCGCCGCCGGGGTTGCTCCAATGCGACGATGAAGCATTACTCGTTATAACTCTCCATGACCGCGAAGCAGGAATGGTGTGGCGTCAACGTGACGCCCGGCAACATACCCTGCAGAAGTTGAAGCGGGCATGTTGCTCGAGTAGAGACGTGTGGTTCGTCACTGACAGGTTAGGTGCTATTCGATTGCCACCGAAGAAATGCGTTAAGGCGAGACCAACTTACTCAGTCGCTTTCAGCGCGGTTCCAAGGTCTGGTAGAATGCTTGCGAACGGGCTCAGAGAGCGCAGCTCAACTGGATGCAAGCAAATCAAGTACGCCAGACGCAGTACGCGACATTGGGACCGCGCGACGGTAACCAGAAGTTGGAAGTCGTTGCTGCTGAATCGAGGTTGACGCCACGCGTGCATTGCCAGTAAAGCCAACAGACGATGACGATTTTGACGCCTAGCGTCATCCAGAAAGCAGTGCCCTGTCTGGTGGGCCTGAACAGAACTCCTCAACCACCAAAGACAGCAAAAGCAAACGTATGCAGAGGGATCCGCATCTGAATATTTGAACTTCCTAACGGGATATTCTCTTTGATAGATCGCTTTTGAGCACGACAAAGTGACCCGGGTCTTTGTAGCCGTGAAAAAACCTTCAGCTCATTCTTGATTTGGCGCGGCACCGTCTAGGTCGTCCAGGTCGTCGCTCAGTCCGTGCGGACCAACTCCCGAAGTCAAGCCAACTGTCAGACCGTCCACCCAGCCGATGATCCGCCAACGCTACCGCCTCAAGTACAAGATCGGCGATGCGCTCTACGGTGCCGTCTGCGCGTGCGAGGACACGCACAATGACAACGAGATCGTGGCCATCAAGCAGGTGTCGCTGCAGCTGGCCGTCAGCCTGATCGAGGTGCACCCGAACGCCGACAATCCGTGGCAGGAGCGGCGCGCCATCACCAAGCTGCTGGCACTGCCGCCTCACCCGAACATTGTGCACTTCTGCCAGGAGTTCCTGCACAACGAGTCGTGGTTCGCCGTCATGGAGCACTGCCCCGAGGGGGACCTCTGGGACCTGGTTCGGCGCTCGCCCAACGGCCGAGTGCCTGAGCCCGAGGCTCTGCAGCTCTTCCGGCAGGTGGCGCTCGGCCTCCACTTCCTGCACACCAACGGCATCGCCCACCGAGACGTGTCGCTCGAGAACGTGCTGATGCGCGGCGGCGTGTGCAAGATCTCCGACTTGGGGCTCACGACCGACACGGAGCGCGTGTGCGACAACGAGGTGGTGGGCAAGGCCTACTACATGGCGCCCGAGGTCGTGGCGGGCGAGAGGTACTGGCCCGGACAGGCCGACATGTGGTCGCTCGGCATCGTGCTCTTCGTCATGCTCACGGGCTCGCCGCTCGTGCACCGCGCGTCCGAGGATGAGAAGGACTTCGCGGGCTTCCTGCAGCTGGGCGTGCGCTGCGTCGTGCACGCGTGGCACATGTCTGGCTTCATCTCCGAGGCAGCGTGCGACCTGGTCGCAGCGCTCCTGAAGCGCGACCCGAGCCAGCGCCTGACCACGACCGAGGTGCTCGCTCACCCTTTGCTACAGCTGCCCTGAAGCTGCTGCATTTGTACATGTACTGTTGAATATGCTCCACCAAGAGGTTGTTGTGTTCAGCTCACGTGTCTTTGGGCGATCAGGCTGAAGGACTGCAAGCAGTCCATCGCTTCGATACACGAGGCAGCACTACGATAACACAGCCTCGAAACGTAGCGCAGCCGTGCTGATCTGCACATTGCCCCCCCCCCGCCCACGAGGTCCAGCGTGGCGTGGCAGATTTGCCAGCCTCCCTTATGCGCTTGATTCGCTCTCGCCAGACTGCCGCAGTTCGCGCGACGGCATGTTTGCCTTGTTGAAATCCAAGGGATCTGGCGCCAGGATGCGCCGACCAGCTTGAGGTCTGGAGCGTGGGTAAGGAAGACAGCCAAACGTCACTCAATAATCTCACTTTCCATTCTACTTCCTGCCACTTTTAACAGGTTTTGAGTCCAAATGCCAACGGACACCGACCCCGCAAGGGGCGATGGCAACCCGGACGTCGCCGCGGACCCCGAGGTGCTGGAAGAGGAAAAGTCCAGAAGCGGTATGGCGCGGCCATCTTGAAGGATCCGTGGGATCCATACTACCATCTTCTAAAAGAGTTCTCGGACGTCGCCAGCGACGATCCACCGTCGGTGTTACCCCCGGATCGCGGCGTACGCCGCACCAAGTATTGCACGACACGCCAATGGCCGCTGCCGAAGGAGCAATTCTAGGTGATCGACGCCTTCTTCGCGGCGAAGCATGCCTCGGGCATGGTGCGCGAGTCGAAGTCGCCGCATTCGTCGCTGACGTTTTGCGTTCGAAAACCCAACGGGAAGTGGCGCATGGTGCATGCGTTCAGCAAGTTGAACACAGCACGATTCCGGCGTCTACACCAATTCCTCGCAAGGATGTGTTGCAGAACAACATGACAGGATGTACTGTCTTCAGCGCGCTCGACATGGTCGATGGCTACTACCAACTACTGATGCGTGAATCGGAACAGCGGCTAGCTGAACCTCACTGCGCGGTAGCGTTCCCGATTTCACCGCTACTCAATGACTGATGGTCTTCTCTTCTACCAAGTAGACGATGGCGAGGAACCCCGCCTTGTCGTTCCAAACGATGAGGATTTACGTCTACAAGGCACATGACACACTGCTGAGCGGTCACCTGGGTCGAGAGAAGAAGTATACGTCAGTGGCGCGCCACTTCTGGTGGTCTCACATGTACAAGTGGGTGCGCAAGTACGTACAGACATGCGAGACGTGTCAGCGCGTGAAGCCAGCCCCCTCTTCGTCAGCACCGCTGATGAGCTTACCGGTTCCGGTGGATTGTTGGCGCTCGGTGAGCATGGACTTCATCTTCGAGCTCCCGGCGGACACACGAGGCTACACTGGCATTCTGATCTTTGTATGTCGCCTCACCAAGATGGTAAGACTCATCGCGGTCAAGAAGAGCGTGACGGCGCCGCAGGCGGCCCAACTCTTTGTCGACAACGTCTTTCGCCACCACGGCCTCCCGGCGGCTTTCGTGAGCGATCGGGACCCCCGCTTTGTGTCGCATTTTTGGACACACTTGTTCCGTCTTCTCGGAACGAGGCTGGACATGTCCACGGCGGACCATCCGCAGACCGACGGTCAAACCGAGCGGGTGAACCGCGTGTTGGAAGACGTGCTGCGCAGTGTCTGCGCCGAAGAGCCCACGAAGTCGAGCACGATGCTGTCTCAAGTGGAGTTTGCCCTGAATAATGCGGTGCATGCATCGACGGGCTTCACTCCATTCTTTGTCAACGGTCTGCGGCATCCGCGCACCCCGTTTTCGTTGCCACCGGCTTCGAATTTGGGTGGGGGAGAGGCTATCGCTGACGATTTGCGTGGCCTCAAAGGCCTTCGGCCATCCGTCAAATGGAACTTGCTCTCGTTCATCGAGACTGGGGAAGCCCTACGCCGACGCGTCCTGGACGCGATGGCGGGATCGCAACAAACCGAAGGAGAGCAATGATCGCCAGGGGCGTAAGAACACACACGTGTTTAAGCTAGGGGACCAAGTCCTCGTCATTCTAAGAACCTTCCTATGCAGGTGGTCACCGCAGTGGGTAGTACGAACCTCCGTCCTCGTTTTGCGGGGCCATTCACAGTCATCGGCGTTCACGGCAACTCATATACGCTAGACTTGCGGTTACGCATCCAACGTTTTACGTCGGCTTGTGCGGTTAGCCTTGGCCGAGATCAAGACGAACACGGTGCAGCAGAGAGCGGAAATCGCAGCGGCAATCATCATGCCAAAGCTCTTATATGTGGCGCGACATGCATGGCCAACGGAGGCAATCTGTAAGCAGGCAGACCTGGCAATAAGAAACTACGTCTGGCGCTCGTCCTTCAGGGTGCCGGATAGAGCTCCAGCAGGATGGGTCCAAGCGTCTATAGCGGAGATGAAGGTGTCCAGAGGAGGTCTAGGGTTCCCGAACTTCACGACTGAACTCATGGCGATGAGTGCGCAGGTAGTTGGGGAGTGGGCGCTTACGACCAATCCCGTGAAGAGTGCGGTGGGGGACATATTACACCTGAGAGACACAGCTGACTGTGAGCACCTTACGACGGCACCACGGCGTATGAAGGGGAAACTGAGGGCATCCTTGCGAGCAACGGGGAAACCATGGGTGGAGCAGTACTTCCGAGAACGAACGGAGCCACTACCGGATACAGGGACACAAATGAGGGACCTCAGGGCAGCAATGAGGCGCGGCAGTGGGCTAGAGACAAGGTGGACAACGCAAGAGCTCGTGATCAGGTGCGAAGGACAGGTGCAAGCGCTGCTACTAGACAAGAAGAAGAGGAGACGGCAGGAATCGGGGGAGTGCTCAGCAGCAGCCATTCGGTTGGTGCAGATGCAAAGCCTGTGAGTGGGGAACTCACAAACGCAGGGGAGTTGACAGGACTACCGAAGGCTGTATCCCAAGCTAAGCGGGATGGCTGTTGGAGACGCAGTCGACATAGGCTATGAGGAAGATGGAGCGCTCCGACTGAGACCAAAGACCCATGAGCTGCCATTGGAGAGCAGACTGGCGCACCAGTTCCGGGAGGTGTGTTTGTGCTTGATGGTCAACTACCCGGAGGTGGTGGGAGCGCAAGTGGATCCGCTGATTGTGGCAGTGACCCGCAATATGGAAGACATGCACCATGTCTTTGAGGCGGGAGAGAGAAGTACGCCCTCATTGACCCACTCGTGGGGGTCAATGAGGCAACAAGTCGAGTGGCAGATCGAAATACAGACTGCGGGGGAGGCCGTTGCAGCACTCCTGAGATCAAGTGCAAGAGCAGTGAGTGTGGCCCCACATCCGAAATTGTGTAAAAGGACCCCCCTATGGGTGGGAAAGAGGAAGTGGAGCCAATCGAGTCGACAGTACAAACAACTGATAAGCAGGGAGGCCATCAAGGTAGCGGAGGAGGCACAACAGCGAATACGGGCCAAGATGAGAGAACAGCAAAAAGACGTCGCCACGGCCCTTGAGACGATGGAATGGAAGAGCATCCACAGAATGGAGGGGGCTTCTGCTTATCACACGCAGAATCTCTTCAAGCTCAAAATGAACCGCCTCCGAGTCTGGGCTGGCGAGGCGGAGGGAATGCAGTGCCAGGCTAAGTGCTGCTCAAGCGAAACAGCTGGAGGAACACTGCACCTCGCCTGGATGTGTCCGGAGGCGCAGCAATTCTGGAGAAGCTGGAAGGCGGGATGGAGCTACAGGGAAGGCGCTGGAGATGGAGTCCACCTAGCGGCGGTCAATGACATTTTTGGGCTGCGACTGACGAGATTGCCTGGATGGCTGGTGACGTGGGGCGTCGATGCGGAGCTACAGAAATGGGACACGCTGCATCGGGTAGCGGAAGAGATGTGGGCCTTGGGGGTCGCAGTGACGGTGACGGCAATCTGGCGGTGGAATGTAGATCGGATGCACCAAGACGCAAACAAGCAACAAGAATTATCGGGAGCGGTGGGAGTTTGGAGACGGGCGGTGCTCGAAGCATACGAGAGGTTCAGACTGTGCCTCTTTCCGATCACAGCAAAATCCATTGACATAATCAAAGTAGCGGGGGTCATTGTGGAGCGTTGGCACAAAGAGGAAGGAGATACAGAGGAACCACCGGGGACGGAATCACGAGAGTGGGGTACTTCGACGGAGGATCCAGAGGTAACCCAGGGCCTGGAGGAAGCGGTAGCGTGATCATGGTAATTAGAGTTCATTTCCATACCGGAAACAGTAACACAATATACCTATCAAAAAAAAACGTTTTACGTCGGCTTGCTGCGGAGGCGGACGACTCTGAGAGTCGGCACGTCCTAGTACTGGCGATAGGCAGTCGCCATCATCTGCGTCCAGTCCACTTGCGAAAGGGCCGGGACAGTAGGAACAGCCGGCGCAGCTGGGGTAGCACGCTGCTCCAAGGCATATAAAGATGACGGATCCATCCCGAAGGGTCTGATGACCATGGTCAAGATCGCCTTCGCTCTGCGCACAGCGCGCATGAAGGCGGTACTGCTCCTGCCCGAGCCGATCCTGCTGCTCCTGGAGGACCCGTACGCTATGCTTCAGTTGCGCCAGGTCGGAAAGCACGCTCCGTTCGGAGGCAACTGTCGCTTCGATGCCTTGCAGACGACCCCGCAGCGCAGCCACGTCCACCCGTTGTGACTCGAGGAGTCGTCGAGAAGAGACTCCCGAGCCGGCGAGACGCAAACTGTGTCCCCCTCCCCCTGATCGGAAATGAGGGCGCTCCGTGCTTCCACGTGGAGAAGCTACTGAAGCGCCGCGGGCGTATCGGCCACTGTCAGTATCTGGTGAAGTGGCGTGGCTATCCCGAGGCTCAAAGCCAGTCGCCTCGTGGAGGACTGCACCGATATCTTGGACGCTTATGAGCGCTCCCACGGAGTCGGTCGGCGTTAACACGCCCTAGAACGCTCATGGCTGCGACTGTCGAGACTTCGACCCCTTCGCAATAACCTCATCGAGGACTTCTTGGGGCAGAGGCAAAGCCCGAAAGTCCCATCCCAAACTCGATCAGCCTTCATCTTTGCCATGCGAAAGCGGAGTCGCCGCAGGACGAGCCAGCCCAAGCGGTGCGGCGACCGCAAAAACTCCGGTATGGCGAAGCCACGCTTCGAACTCCACCTCATTCGCCTCGCGAGCGAGTGCCGTAGGATTACCGGCACTCCTCACATTTGACCACATCCATTCCACGCTGACGACTGCGCTGCAGGTACGCCGTAGTAGCTTCTCGCGAGTCTTTGGGGCCGAAGGTTCGTTCCCACGCTTAGCTTCAGAGGCATGCTCGGGGACAGTATGGGCGGCCTCCGTCCGCTCACGCAAGTGCTCGAGGTTAGCGGCTAACAGGCAGGCGAGGTCCAACCCCTCGTCATCACCAACGCTGGTGATGATAGGTGGCTCCTTGAGCTCATGCGAGGCAGCAAAGCTACCAGCGGCTCGTTGCGCTGAGACTCCGAGGGAGTAGCGACAGCCGAGGGCTGGGGGCTCTAGTCTTTCAGTTTGACGCGCTTCACGGCAGCTATGCTGCGCGGGTTTGCAGGGGCTCCCGGGATGGATGGCACGTTGCTGCTCAGTGAGCTGAGGCGAAGCCGGCGTGCGTCTTCAGACTCCTCATAGTCCACCTCGGCAGACACGTGCGAGGCTACCGTTCGATGGCCAGGGGTCTCTGGCGATTGAGCGCTCGCCGAAGGCTTCTCGCGGTCATCATGAGGCGAAGCCTTCACGTCATCTTCCGGGGTCGCATCGACCAAGTCTGCTTCGCTCACGCGAGACTTCACTTCGCTCGTCGTGCCCGCGGAGCGCTTCTCTTCGTCCTCATCACCGTTGATGAGCTCAATCCGCTGCGACGCCAGGCCATCGCTGCTGCTCTCTGAACCACTGGAAGGGTCACAGGCACCCAGCACCTGGCCTTCATGGCGCTTGCGCCGATGGAGAGACGTTACTCCGGAATGTACTTGTGACGATCCGGAGTGCTCCAAGCATGACCTTCCGTTACCAGAGTTGACGGAGCGAATGACTGTATTCAAGCTTAATATCCCCGCGCCATCTCAAATGGGGCCGGTCCTGGGGCGCAGCTCCTACATTGATGACATCGCCACGGAGCGGAGACTTGGGACGAGCTGTGTGATGATCTGAACGCGCTGCTCTATCGGTTGCGTTATTGGAACATTTCCCTCAGCCTCCCGAAAGCGAATTTGGGAAGCAGACTATTCCATACCTTTCGCGCGAGATCGGCGCCGAAGGCATTTGGGCAACCCAAATGCATCGAGAATCTGCCGTTCCCAATCACTTTGAAAGGAGCCCAGTCGTTCCTGGGTAGCCTCAACTACTACCACAAGTTCATTGAGGATTTCCCGTTGTGGCTGCTGTTCTGTACGAACTGACCGACGAGCAGGTTCGAGCCGGGAGAGATCTCACTCGGGCTAAGGAAGCTTTTGCCGTCCTGAAGAGGAAGATCGTTTCGACGCCGATGCTGCGTCATCCGGACCAGAAGAAGCCGTTCGTGATCATCCCGCATGCCAATCAGTGCCGTCCTCGGACAGGTCGCATTCAGCCTGTTCGATTCACAGGACGCGTCCTGAATGACGCTGAACTTCGGTATCACATCGCGGAGAAAGGAGTGATCGCGGTGATGCGAGTGCTTCGGTTATTCCGAACACTCCTCAAATGGTACGTACTCAGCTATCAAATGGGTCATTAGGTCCAAGACCGCAGACGGAACCTGGGGCGTCGCACTCTCGCATTATGACATGGAGATCCGGAAGGTCCAGCGCGATGAGGACGGACTTGCCGCCATCCTGGGTGCCGGTATCACTCCGAGAGAGCTACCTAGATGAAATCGCGGAGTCTCTCATTCCGGCCAAGGGGCGCATCAAAGTACCCCCAATAGTGAGCATCGAGATGCTTGAAGCTGGTTATCCCGGAATAGTCCTGAGTTTCGACGGTGCGTAAAGATATCTACACGACAGGGCAGCTGCGGATGCATCTTGTGGAAACTACCCGAGCGGACCGTCCTTGATGCGCGAGGTTTCATCTTGAATGATGTCACCGTAAATGATGCTGAGTACTACGGCCTCATCAAGGGTCTAAAGATGGCATTACAGAATGACATTCAGGAGGTGGTGGTCGTCCGCGACTCGAGGATTGTTATCCAACAAGTTCAAGGCCTCATCAACTGTCATCACCGAATATGTGATGACGACTGGCTGAGTGTGAAGTGTTGAAGAAGAAGTTCCGGATGCTCAAGCTGGTACATGCAAAACGCGACTTCAACCAAGCCGCGGACTATCTAACCTCCAAGACACTCGCTTTGGAAAGTCGTGGACGGTTCGCGACGCGGATGAGCGTCGACACCTGGAAGTCATCTCGAAGATCCATGAGCAATTGATGAGGCCCGCTCTGGTTATCCAGGGGGATGACAGCTTGAAAAGGAACGGAACGCCAAGTGACACCCAGGATGCTGATGTGGACAGCGTAATGCCCGGTCAAGATCCGTTCCGTTTACGGGCAATGGCGGTTCTGACCCGATCTGCCGCCGCCGAGGCTTCGGAAGAACGCCCAGCAATGGGCCCACTCGAATATCAGGCGGAACGATGGAGAAGGATCAAGGCCCACCAGAGTACCTGATGGAGATCAAGGCTTTCCTGAATGGACTACGAGCAGTTCTCTCCGAGACGGCTGAGAAAGGTCTCGAAGGTCGTCGATCTTTTCATCCTGGATGAACGCGATATACTGTATCGCCTGTCCCGATCAACATGTGATCGTCCGCGAGATGCCCAGGACGAACCAAGACTCGTCGTCCCGGAAGGACTCCAGGAGGACATGTTACTATGCTCACGAGGAATACCAAGGTGGTCACCAAGGCGTCACCCGGACCTACGAGAAGCTCCGGTCCGAGTTCTGTTGGCCTGGTATGTACGCTCATGTTGAGCGTTTCGTGAAGGAGTGTGTGGATTGCGCTTCTGGAAAAGGAGCACCAGCACCATCTCCGGGTAACATCGAACCGAGACGGCCATTCGAGGTGGTCTCCATGGATTTCGTGACGCACATGCCGAAGTCAGCATTTATTGGTGGTATTAATAATCGAATATATTTTAATGTACAGTCTTTTGCCTGAATAAATAACACCTGATATATATACAAAGCTCAAGGTCATTAAACTCTACAGGCAAAAGGACGAGTGTCGAAATCAGTAAGGAACTGTATTACGTTAATTGATGATAAAGCTAATATCTGCTTTAGTGAGAAGGCCACTGTGCCGCCAGCAATGCTTGATCGTGTCTGGTGGTAGCTCATAGCGTAAAGACCCACAACTTGACGAAGACGCTCAAACTCAGACGCCACGGCCTTAAGATCCATCTCCCCCGACTCTCCGTAAGAGCGCCTCCAGCGGATCCCATACCTATCCTGGAGATGGCGCAGCCAGGACCAACCGAGACGTGGTTGCGATGCTACTGGGATGCGAAGGCGCTCTAGCAGCCTCCGGGCGTAGCCGATAATCATGCTGCCCGAAAGAGATATCTGGAACTCCTCGCAGAACGTGATGAACTCGACAACACTCTGGTCGTGCAGCAGCTGGTGTGACGGGCGGCGCTTTTTACGGGTCAAGCACTCGGGGGTCATCTTACGGAGCGAGCTCTCCGACTTAAGCACACGACCGATCACTTGCTTGGACGGAGGTTCCAC
>KV736482.1:1076-33619 GCA_000500225.2 Phytophthora pinifolia | reverse complement strand
TAAGAAGCAGTGTGTAACTTCAATCAAACACGTTGTGCACTTCCTGCGACCAGGCGACTGCGCCTAGTCGTCAAGGTCGAGCACGTCTTCCTCCTCTTCGAGTTCGTCGACCGAGCCTACATCTTCATCTTCGTCTTGGTCTACGCGCTGCGGGAAGTAGTCGTCGTCGCCCTGTTCCTCCTCTGCGTGGCGCTCCTTGTGGTGATGGTGATGCCTACGCTTGGGGCGTTTGCTCTCGCCGTCTTCGGACGGCTCCGGCTGCGACGCCCGGCTCTTCTTCTTCCTATGCAGCACCTTGGGAGACTTGGCGAGCGGCTTGAACGAATCTGCCTGGGCGTAGTCGGCCAGGAACATCCCCACCGATGCAGCATCGAACACGTCACCTCGAAATGCCTTCGCCGCCAGCACCTTTTTGCGCGAATCTGGGTCGCGTTGGCGCCGGAATAGCACCATGCGGTGGTTGCCGTGTCGGCCATCAGGCAGCATGTACTCCAGCGACAGCTTGAGGCTGGTGGCGTCGATCCACGCGAAGCTGAGTGTGCGGTGTTTGTGCAGGAGCTTGTCGATCCAGCGCTTCTCGTCCGACTGGAAGCTCTGGCCACGCAGGAGCAACACACAGCTCGGTCTGGACAGACAGCGAGCCTCCAGCTGCGCTGAGTTCTGCACCTGCTGCATGGTCTTCTTAGTACGCGTCTGGACGTGCCTAGCAAGCGCTTTTGCGGACTGCAAATGGTTCAGGAACACCTGCTTGGGCTTCTCCCCATTAGCCACCGTGAAGACTGTGGGCGAGATGCTGCGCTTGAGTCCGTAGCGCTTGAGCACCGACTTGCCCGACGCTGGCAGCGGCTGTGTGCAGTCCAGCACCCCCATGAAGCTCTTGCCGGCCAGCCGCGGCGACACCTTGTCGAACACCTCGGGAAGCACGTCATCTGGCCCAGAGCATAGCACCACCCAGGGCTCTCCGGATCGGAATACGCGATCCATCAGCACACTATCCGTCACTTCCAGGCGATAGACGTGGTCTTTGGACGTCGAGAACTGCAGGAACGCCGAGCCGAAGAGCGCTACCACGATGACCCCCACAGCCACCAGAACGTACCAGTGATCACGCCACATGCGGTTGCGCAGGAACATCTTCATGTCGCGAGAAGAGCTCGACTGCGCGCCGCCAGCTTGGCCCCTCGCCATGATCGCTGAAAAATGGGCAAAATGGACGTTTGCCCATTTATGTGGGACACGTTGAAGTGTTGGAGCAAGTCAAAACCCACGACATTTCCCAAGCGAGTATCCGAAGCAACCACCATGACTGGACGTGCCATGAGATCCCCGCTGCCGGACATTTTGACCGGCCTCGCGCTGGGCATCGGGTTCGGCTTGGTGTGGCGAGACTGGAAGGAAGGCGAGATGGAACGCATCAGCCGATACTACAAGTGGAAGGACGCCCACCGCAACCAGACCAAGTTGAACACGGGGACCAGTGGGGACGATGACGATGACTAAGATGGGGGTGCAGAGAAGAAATCAGGCTTGCGGCCATCGTAACGAACAACTCCCAGGTTATGAGGGCGATATTCGCTCGTCCAGAAGCGAAGGAAGCGATGGCTGAATATGTTGTTTGCAGATTTTGATCCCAATTAAAACCCGCAATTTCACATACAAACTTCAAGTCACAATTTGTACCATAATGCACATTAAATTGCTGCCCAATTTCGACATCTTGATGCCATTTGACAACATGCCACGTATATCGCTGCTACTCGTGCTGTTGACCTTCGTGGCTTCTGCTGCTGCCGACGCGCTAACCACACAAGACCCCCGCGCACTGGAGCTGGTGGAACATCAGCACGACTCGGATCATGAACTGGAGAGCGACGGCGTCGTGGTGCGCTGTCGCTCGTGTGGCGCTGCCGTCGCCTACAAGCAGTGCGCATTCCACTTTCTCTCTGCTGCTTCTCTGCCACTGCTGACCCATTTCTACTGCTACTATAGGGACTATATTGACCTGCACGACACGTCCAAATCTGTGGGGAGCCGCCACGAGGCAGTGCTGGGCGACGACACGGAGCTCTTCACCTTCGTGAACCCCAGTCGAGTGCGTCTGCTACAGCAGCAACCCCATCACAGCATGGACTCTAAATTATGGGTTCGTTTTGTGTGCCCACTACAGGCCGAGTTCGAGTTGGCCGGCTTCAAGAAGGTGCTGGGTCTGGAGGGTGAGGTCTTCTCTAAGAAAGCTACGGTCTTCGACGACTACAGTTGGCGGGATATTCGCTGCAGTAGCTGCAAAAGACACATAGGGTATGTGTTGGTTGCTGTTGAGATTGGTATTGGTCAGTGGCTGACGATTTCTTTAGGTGGGCCTTCTACCATGACGAGTTGCAGCAGTGCATCAACACGCAGCTGGTGGAGTCCATCGCGGCCAAACGAGCCAATGAGAAGCTGCTCGCATCGACAGCGGAGATGGAGCGCAAGGCTGAAATCGTTAGGAAGGAGCTGGAAGGTCATTGCGTGTTCGCTGTGGCCGGCTGGTGGACCTACGAGGTCTGCTACGAGCAAGAAGTCCGCCAGTTCCACGAGGAAGCAGACGGATCCCGCCCCAGTGACTGGAGCATGGGTGTGTATGTACCCGATGGACAGGAGAAAGACACCGCCTACGTGGGCACTGACGTTGTGCAGTACTTTGCTGGCGGCCAGCACTGCGACGAGAACGGGGAGCAACGCAGCTCCAAAGTCGTGTACATGTGCTGCAAGTCCCGCCCGAAGGAGGTATCGGTGGAGAAAGTGGACGAGCCGGCGTTGTGCACTTATCTCATTTCGGTTTGCGTCCCGAGCTTGTGTGAAACGGAACGTGATGAAGAGCAAGACTCGGCCGAGAACGAACAGATTGTCGAGTTGTGCAAGGCAACGTTTGATGCTTCCCACGCTGATACAAAGGTGCCGGCGACGTTTTCTACGTTGCGTTGGTCTACGGTTATCTCAGACGACAGCAGCGAGTTAGACTGGGCTCGGCGGATGCAGTTTGCAGACTGAAGATAACTTGTTGTCTTCATGTACAGCTTGTCGAGACCATGAATGCACGTCTCCTTATGCTTTGTCGCATCAACTGATGCGCCATGGATGGGTTGTGTCCTGAATAGGTTTGCTGTTGTTCTCACGCGATTGTGTCTTTTATATGAGGAAGCGAGAGTCTACAAGTGTACCACCCGCGATATTGCGCCTACCGACATGAGAGCGGGCGGAAAGAAGCAAAACCTGAAGCGAATACGTTGCGAGTGCTGAGATGGCGTGGCTACCTATCCACAGGTCAAATAAGCAGAAACACTGGAGTGTACACGGGGTGTAACGTCAGTGTCGAAGCAAGAAAGGAGGGCCCCCAACATGAAATCATCGTGTCGTACCAGCAAGTCCAGCAGCATGAGCTCATATTCGATTCCGAGAAGCAGCGAGGATTTGGCAAACCTCGAGGCAGTATCTGTCAAAAAACCAGTCGTGGATGTTAGCCGTGGTGAATAGGATGGGGAATGAGAATGGCGACGCGTACCTGGCAAGAGGAGAGATTGTTTGCTGAACGACATGTCCGGTGGAATATCCAGAAAACGCGTGAGGTAAGTGTGGGCGCGGTAGATCCTCCAGCGAAACCTATCGTTTTGGTTCTCAACGAATGCTTGCAGGAAGTCACGCAGCTGTTCCGAGTTACGGACCATGGTCTCGGTTGTCAGCGCTCCGCTCTGGCGCTTCAAGTCTGCATTTTTCAGTGGAAGCGTTGACGGCCCTTTCGGTGAGAACGATCGCTGGATCAACCCTTCGCCGCTGCCACTACGTCCATCCACGCTGCGATCGCCCCGTACCGATGAGTACAATGCTCGGAACTTCCGCTCCCATTTCCGAGTCACGAAAACCTCAAACGTTTGGCAGTCGGGGAATGTGGAATCAAGATGGCGGCCGGCTGTGAGTCCGGCTTGTTCCTGTTTGAGCTGGTCGACAAGCTCCCTCATGCTGCCGTCGGCGAACGGGTGCGGCGATCGGCAGTGAAGGTAAAATCCGTGATACGTCTCGTCCAAGAAGAAGCAGCTCACTTTCGCCACAGTGCACAAGTCGATGAAAAGCTGTTCGCGCGGCTCATCGATGTAGCGCTCGTAAATCATCCACTTCCAGAGTCGTTGGCCGGAACAGAGGATGAGCCACCAAATGGCGACGTTAGCGAAGCGCAAGTACGGGTTCACTTGGCTATCGACAGCGTCATTGGATGCAGCAGTCGAGGAAAGAGTGACGTATTTCATCTGCGCTCGTGGAACTGGAAGTTCCAGCAGCCTCAAGTTACAGCCGTAGAGAAGGAAAATCATGGATACGAGGGTGAAGCACAAGGACGTCTTCCTCGCAGTTTGGAGCTTGTTCCACTCGTTGACAACCAAGATCATTCGCCATACACTCACTGGAGCGTGGGTGGGTTTGGCCGAGTCGATGTCCATAATGGTCGCGCGAGGCTTTTCCCAGTCGACGAAGAAAAGCTGCAGCTGAGTCTGAAGGTAAACATCACGGCACACCGTAGCCAGCTGGCAGAAGAAGGAGAGAGGAAGCAGCACTCGGAACGGGTAGTAGTCATCGACACCATTCGCCAGTGCATCCAAATTCACCTCCGGGAGCATGAGGACGGCGCTTGACTGGAGTCTGACGACCACGAAAAAGTAGCTGCACATGACAAACATCACTCCGAAGCAAATTGGAGCAAAAGTGCAGACACCGAAGCCCACAAAGGTCGACGTCACCTGCCACAGAGCATTCTCCACCACTTCGTTACGGATACTTCGTCTGTACCAGTTGAAGGTCTGAAGAAGAGCCCGACAACCACCCAATACACACCCCACGGTGAACAAAGCTCGTGCCACCGACCAAAACGTATCCATGTTGGAGGTGTACGTGACGCGAAACGATAGCGGAACGGATTCGGGGCTTTGCGTGTCGATATAGGCTATCGTCAGCACCGGCACGTAGATAAAGTGGGCGTTGGAAGCTTGCGTTTGGACCGTGAGCGTAATTGCTTGAGCGTATCGAACGACACTAGGTGAACTGCCACCGACAGGGATGCCCGTTTGAACATCGTACAAGAAGAACCTGTGGGTTAAGAAGTCGTTCGAGGCGTCGCTGTCCTGGTTCACGTGAGCTCCATTGCTGTCGCGATAGTTGAGATTCTGCACTGGAACGGGGACGTATCGTCCGTCTTCTCCATCACTTTTGGCCTGATCAACCAGGAAAAGTTCATGGAGCATTAGTGATCCCGACTGGAGAGCTCCAAGGTCGCACGTGTACTTGGATAGTGCGCTGACGCCAAATCGCATCCACGAGGGTGAGCCAGCCACGTTGCTGCTTTCAAGCTGGCAATACGACAACTCGTTTGTCAGTGGCTGGAATCCGATCAACGTGCCATTGACGTGGTAGCTAGCCAAGACGAACTCAAGGTGGTCGATGCTGCCTTTGTTGGAGTCCTCATCGGAAGACATCTACTATCGACACCCAGAAAATTGTCAGCTGAAGCGAGTCATCGTGCTACATTCAACCCCGTACCTTCATGACGATACGCGTTTGAACCACGCTGGACGCCACAGATCGATAGCTCAAGAACGGCAACGTCGTGAACCATCCGTTGATTTTGTTCACTGTAGATGACCGACCGCTGCGTTGGATTAGATCGAAGACCGCGCAGGAAGGCGTCGTGGGATCAAAGTGCTGCAGAACGCAAAGGTTTCCAAGCGCTTGGCAATATGGGATGTCTCTTTCCGACTGGTAGAAGTAGCATCCCGTGGTGGCGGGAAGAAACAAGTCGTCAAACACGGCGCTTGCGAGAGCGACGACGGAGTCCGAGCTGCCGGTTCCTTCCTTCAAAAAGGACGAGTACGACATTTCGTCGGCGGAACTGAGAGTGATCTTGGAGCTGATCAAGTTAACGTGCGTTTTCAGAACGCACTTTAGCGTTCCCATCCGCAAACTCGTGACCTGTTGATAGTTGCTCGGGCATCTGCAAATGGGGACATCTCCAGCGATAACCATTGCAGGATCTGGACAAGCTTCGCAGGTGTTGGTCGAACTATTGGCGACTGTGTTGTCTTGGCAAACAACACACTCCTTGGCGTCGAGATAACTACCATTCTACAATACGTGTACACCAATCAGATCAGCATTCCTGTGTAACGCGGCGCAGGTAAATGCGGCCATACGTCGCTTTTTTCCTGGAGAATGGAGTTGGTGGCACACGCGCACTCGTGGGAAGAATCCTGAATCCCAAGAGTGGAATTGCCGCATGACATGCAACGAGAAGAATCCCGAGATGGCACTTGGTCGGATGGGCATTCAGCACACAGCCTTAGGCTGCATGGCACAGGCCAGATCAATTCGCACGTGGATTCTTTTCGTGATTCCCAAATCGCGTCCTGTCTGCAGAACGAGAATGCGTGAGTACGAACGTGGCGATGGGCGCTATGCAACATTGGCGTACTTACCTGCACGTGCACGTCGTCACGCGTTGTGTGATGGTTGTGTCTGGAACCTGAAAAACATTTTCATGAAACCCAAACTCTACCATAACAACATGAACAAGAGAATTGAACTCGAGACCTACCAGCAATGAATTGGATATTGTAGAAGCCCCATTCGCAATGATACACCGACTACATCCCAGCGCCGATTGATCGTAAAACTCCAACGAGGCGCTGCAAGTACCGTTCGACGCCAACGATGTCGTAGTACTGTCATTGATGGTGAAGAATTGGGCGGGCAGAACTACTTGCGCCTGGCCTAGACGGTCATCGAAGGCGCAACACAGTGACCACAATACCCCAAGGACGCCGATCCTGGGATGCATTCGTGATGTCTACACGACTTTCCAAGAAGTGACCCTTCACTCGGAGTTACTTCAAAGCGGGGAATTCCAGATCCGCATTCACCAACATGATAAACAATCTTCACGCCAGCATATCTTTCTCCACCAGGGACAGCCCAGATTGCTTGAAGCTTGGTGCTATTTGCGCTTGGAGAAGACCGCCATTTTCAATGGAGGAGGCTGATTCTGTGGCACCGTCCCGTGTGAAACGGATCATGGCGTCCTGGATGCGAGTGAAGTCTTCCTGGTGGTTTCGACTTTGCAAAAATACATGACGTCCATCATCCCGTGTCCAAGGTGAATGGCGCGGCGCTGGGAGTAAGCCTCGTGGTCTGGCTCGCTTGCCAGTCGCTATTTTCTCGCACAACTTGGAGTCTGGGGAAGTATCGACGCGCGATTGCAAGACTGACACAGGTCACGTACTCGGCCAGCAGCGAGGATGGGAAATGTGTATTCCAGTGAAGGCGTACACTTGCGCTTTTTGGAAGGGTGCCCCGAGGTATGCACGCACACTCGGAAGCTGTAGGCAGACCAATTCATGACTAACACGTAGCACAGATCCCACCTGCCCCTGCTGATGATCAAGTTTACCGTCACTTCGATGAATTTCTCGTCTCTGCATGTGCCGACCCGGAGCTTCGCGAAGACTTGAATGCTTCTGAATCGCTTGAGACCAAGTGGGCGTATACCTTCTTGTAAGTATTGCAAGTTTTCTGGAGCAACTCGGGATACAAAAACTAACGATCGAACTCGTGGTTTTGGTTCACAGGAGCAAGATTCCGCAAGGTAGTGTCTCGGAGGAGTGGCTGGGCCCACGAGAGTGTGTGGATCTGGTTCAGCGCTTCCGCAGCGACGTGAAATGCGTCCACGATCTCTTCTTAGCGATCCGTATCAACATAATGCTTCGAGCCAGGTACGATGAAAGAACTGTTTTTGTTTTTGCATTTATTATTTATAATAAAGAACTAACAGGTTTCTATCGCGAGCAGTTCGTGGGTCATGACGTTCATCTCAGAACGTGGAGTCGAAGAGCTGATGACGCCTTTACAGAGTCCTGGCGGCACATCCATGGAAACCTACAACGAAGTCCTGAGCACACTTTTTGTGCTTAGCATCCATAGCAACGGATTCCAAGCGATATTGGACGTACCAGAGTGGTTCCCTCTACTGTTTTCAATGTTCAATTCTTCATGTTCTTCGAGCGAGATCAAGGCTCGCTTGTTGAAGCTGTTGGGAAAGTTGTGCAGCGAATCCGCTATGGCCTCGGACACCGTGATGAAAGATTTCTCAGCGTTTAAGACACCAGAAGACCGGCCTGTCCAGACTTTGGTGAACAAATTAGAGCAGAACCAGTCGGATATCACGCTTCTGCTTGCTGCGGTGAAGTTTGTCAACTCCATATTGGAAACCTCGCGCGACAAGAAGCTACGTCGGTCGTTCTGCGAAGATCTGAAGACAAGTGGCTTTCTCAAGGTACTCGAATCGTTTAAAAACCACGCAGTCGCTGTCGAGGGAGAGTCTCCAGCCGCTGATGCCATGGCTTCCCAAGTGAGGACATTCTTTGATCATTTTGGCGAAGTGACGAATGAAGACAAGTATGGAGCACTTCGATTTGCTCTCGGTGGGGCTTTGACTACCAACAGGAGCGGTTCGGTATGCTCTGACCAAGTTCAAGTTCATGTCGTGAACGATCTTCACGCAGAAAACCAACGAGAAAGCGACAAGGAAGGTGAACTAGAACACTCGGACCTAGAGTCTCTGGTCCCCGAAAGAATCGGCCGCCCAGAAAGTCCGAAGCCTAAAGCTTCGCTCGATCACATCTTCAGTCAGCTTCACTCGCATACGAAGAAGTTGGACTCGACGACGAATGACAAGCTGGTGAACCTGCTTCAAAAACTGGCCGTGACGCTTTCGCACGAAAGTGGTGCTACTCAAGCTGTTGAGCAGCTGGAAAAGAGCTTAGCAATGGCTCAACATCCAGGCAATGAGCACGTAGACGATGGTGCAAACACGAAGATGCCTGAACACGTGGGCGCATTGGAAGCCAAACCTCCTCAGGAACCGGATCTGCTTACACGTGTCGGCTTGGCGTTGTTTCCAGGCTTTAGTGAGCCTGCATCGTCAGTGACGAAGCCGCCAACATCAGGGAGACCGACATTCTTTTCAGGTTTGAGCGATTTCTCGCTATCGTCCCTGTCAGCTACAACGCCAGCGAAAACCTCGGTCTCAAGGCCGTCATTCAGTAGCTTTATCGGTGCTGACAGTGCTGCAAGTCCTTGGGGACGATCCACGGACTCATCTGGCTCAAGAGCAGTTAAACTCTCGTTACCGTTCTTCCAAAGCTCCAGAAAGGGACCAGGACTTGGCGTGACGCCGGCCTGTACGCCAATTGCCACCGCAAGTGTTCGGAAAGATGCCAAGCGCCCGGTGTTCCCTTCGTTCCCGTCGCCCCCGCGGAAGCAAGTCTCATCTGCCGTGCCTCCACCTGCGCCGGTCCTTCCTCCGATCGAGCTCCCAACACTTCCAGAAGTGGTAAAGCCGCTGGTGATTGATCCTGAGATCACCACGAATTCCCCCAAAGCAGTCCTGCCTCCTTCTACTGGAACTGACATTTCGAAGTTTCGTAAGCTTCTGTCAATGGGGGCACCCCGGGAAGCTGTGCGTGCCAAAATGCAGCAGGCTGGAGTGAATCCCGATCTGCTAGACGAACAGCAGGGCTTTACCCCGAAGGCATCCCCGAAACTGGCCCTTTCAGTGGAGAAAGCGGTCCCCGAACCGACCAAAGAAGCTGCTGCGGTTGCAGGACCTGACGTTACGAAGTTCCGTAAGCTCTTGTCGATGGGAGCGCCGCTCGAAGCTGTCAAGGCGAAGATGCGTCAGGCTGGACTGGATCCGGTCTTGCTGGACCAGAAAACGGAAGTCAAAGCGTCTACGCCACCGCTGGAGGTCTCGAGCGGCCCAGATATTTCCAAGTTCAAGAAGTTACTGTCGATGGGGGCACCGCTGGCTGCAGTCCAGGCTAAAATGACACAAGCGGGTCTCGATCCAGCTCTGCTCGATGGCCCCGCTCCTGTGGCCAGCTCAGTGACTTCTGCGGCCCCAGCGACCACGAAAGTCAAGGATGACCCCAACTATGCGAAATTCTTCAAGCTGTTGTCAATGGGAGCCCCTGCTGCAGCGGTGAAGGCAAAGATGCTCCAAGCAGGCCTCAATAGTGATCTACTAGACACCCCAGACGCCGCCATGCCCACAACTACGCCGCCAGCTGGATCCCAAGTGAAGGTGAAAGAGGATCCTCAGTACGCAAAGTTTTTCAAGCTGCTGTCGATGGGAGCGCCAGCTGAATCCGTCAAAGCCAAGATGCAAATGGCAGGCCTGCAACCGGAGCTTTTGGATACTCCTGACGCCCCGCTGAAGCCTGCAGCAAGCTCCTCTACCGCTGCTGCATCACAGCCGGCAGTCAAGGTGAAAGATGATCCAGCTTACGCAAAGTTCTTCAAGCTGCTCTCCATGGGAGCCCCTGCTGAATCAGTGAAAATGAAGATGCAAATGGCTGGGCTGAAGCCTGAACTCCTCGATACGCCAGACGCTGAGCTCTCCGATGGAGTTAACAAGGCACCAGCTCAGCCTCAAGTGAAGGTCAAGGACGAGCCGGCATACGCGAAGTTCTTTAAACTACTCGCAATGGGGGCCCCTCCAGAGAGCGTCAAGGCTAAAATGCGGATGGCAGGTCTCCAAGCAGACCTCCTTGACACCCCTGACGCTCCGTTACCCGGCTCAGCTCCTAGCCAGCCAGCTGCACCAGCCCCCGTCAACAATGCAGCGCGTCGAGCGCATCTGGCTATAGCTATCAAGCCTGTCGTCAAGGCGAAAACCCGTTCGTTTTACTGGCAACACTTGAAAGCTGAAGCGGTCAAAGGAACGATTTGGGAAGAGCTGGACAAGGAACACAGCAACCAGAGCAACCAAGACCTCCTCACGCTCACTGAAAACGAATTGGGGTTACTGGAGACAGAGTTCCCTCCCCCTGCGGCCTGTGGCCCAAGCACCGGCACTCGTCGCGGTAGTATGAGTGGCATTGGCTCGCCTGGTCCGGCCTCTCCGCTCGCCTCGCCTCGCATTGTGTTCCTGATCGATCGAGCACGGTCAAACAATATCTCAATCATTGTGAAGCAGTTCCGGATGAGCAACGCTGCCTTGCGGGTTGCTATCATGAAGATGGACGCGGAAGTTCTCACTCTGGACCGAGTCCAGGGACTGATCAAGATTCTTCCTACTGAGGAAGAGATCGCAGCGATCTCTGGCTTCAATGGAGACCCGACGACTCTCAACGGAGCAGAGCTGGTGCTAAAGGAACTCATTACCGTGCCGCGCTTGAAGCAGCGTCTATCTGCTCTGGAAACCAAGCACCAGTTCCCTGCGCTGGTGCGCGATCTACAGACCAAAATCAACAAGATTCGAGTGGCGAGTACCGAGATCTCGCAAAGTTCCGACCTCAAAACGATTTTGCTGGTGATTCTTCAAGTTGGCAACAAGATGAACGATGGAACTCCTCGAGGAGGAGCCAAGGGGTTCCGGATGATCGACCTAACTAAGCTAGTGCAGCTCAAGTCGGTCGACAGATCCGTCACGTTGCTGCACTACGTGGCACGAATGATTCGCATGAAGAAAGGCAACGTGGTTCGCCTTGGAGATTCCTTGGCGTCGCTGTACGACGTCCAGAGTATCCCAATCCCAGAGCTTCAGGGCGATATGAACAGGATCAGCGACATCACGGAGAACATCAACGTGGAACTGGCCGCCCAGCGTCTGAAGAACAGGATCGAGGAGAAGGAAGAGAGCGATTTGTTCGTCGAGGCCATGACCGGCTTCGTAGAGGACGCTACCAAAGTGGTCAGGACTTTGAGGAAAGAGCTGGACGAGACGCTACGCTTGATGCGCGACACGATGGTCCGATTTGACAGGAACACCGACGAAGAGGAAGCTCCTCCTCCGCCTGATGCTCCACTCACGCCAGCAGCTTTGACCGGAGCCGGGGAATTCTTCAGTATTGTCTACGAGTTTACCATGTCGCTCATGAAAGTGGATCGCGAGAACGAGCTCAAGCGCATTCGAGACGAGAAGCGCTTGAAGCAGCAGGAGCTCAAGAACGCCACACCTCGTAGAAACTCAGTTGATCGGCCGGCTCTGACCAAAATGAACAGCAAAGTGGCTGGCCCAGAGACGCCAGATGCGCAGCGACGGAAGAGCATGATCGCCGTGCCCAGCAGCGTAATCTTCCGGTCCGAGGGTGTCAGCAAGCTCCTCCCGGGCGTTCCCAACAACCCAGTCACTGCGAATGCTGACGATACTATTAAGCCTGAAACCGAGCCGGAATCTACGACTGACAACAGGATCAAGACTCCAGAGGCTGAGGGCAAGCAGCCAACGCCTTCGGCGGGACTCCCAACACCAACACGTGCAGTTCAATCGTCGAGCAAACCGGAAGAAGCCTTGTCGAAGGCAACATCCGAGGCGAAGGCTGTGCCGAAATCATCGAAGGCTGCTCTAAAGGTACCAGGGGAGCTCATCCAGGCCGCAGCCCTGGCAAGTGCCGCTTCTCCAATGAAGAAAATCGTTGGAACGATGCCAACTGGTATCCCAAGTCCGATGAAGTTGAAGCGCACAAACGCGTCTGCTTGCTCCACAGAAAAGAGTGCAGCTTCGACCGCGTCGGCAGTTCCGCTTGACGCTGTACCCCTCAACGAAATCAAGTCGCCAAAGCACGCGACTAACAACGAACCACCCGAAGTTGAGGCCGAAGGTGATGACCACGACAACAACAACAGTGAGCCTTCTTCACCACAGAAGGCACTGTCGGAAGCGGAGCCTTCCACTCGCGTGGTCGGATGCTTAACATCTTCTTCATAAGAAAAATAAACTAAACTGAAACGGAAGCGAATCCTGTCTTTAATCACGATGCAGTGTGAAGAGACACTTTGCCTAACAGTGGACCCTTGGCGCTCAAGAAAGAAGGCGTGATGGTCGGGCTTTTGCCTGCGTTGATCCTCTATGTGATGATGCCAGTGAGAACGGAGGGCTACACGTGCCCTTTAACGGACGACTTGTAGGTGAAGTGTACGCGATTTAAAGTTTTCGAACGCACCAATGCTAACTAGATCATGTGCAGCATGTCCGTGTTATCCTTGGCAGATGACACCCCGCTTGAGATGACGGACATCAACAATCTAGGCCGAAGACTCAGTACGAATCTGCTGAGCTCGTTCCGAGCCATTGACAAGAAAGGCTTGAGAGGGTTTTTCGAGGGAGGCGTCTTCGCACTTTCGACCCCACTCTCCTGCGCTGAGCTTTGTGATGCTGACCCGTTGTGTCTTTCATTCGACTTTGAAACGATCTCGCTCGACTGCTACATTTCCCATACGGATCGCTATGCTCACCCAGAGGCGTTTCTTGATTTCCCTACCGGAGTTTACTACGAGTGGCAGGGGATCGTGGATGCTCCTGAAATTGAACCGAATGGCGGGCAATTCAACACCCAAGTGGTGATCCGATTGCTCACGGCAAAGCTGGGAGCAGCAATTCAGTATCGCATCATTGCTTCAACCGACCTTGGCGATGTGGAGCTCACGGCTTCGGGACTGTTTGGCTCAGGAAAAAACTTTAGTGTTGCTGCGAGTGGAGACATCGTCACTCTACCAACTTATTCCTGCAAGGTGTTTGCCCTCGCAGTAAAAGAGGGAATGACCGACAGCTCTCTTGTGGCATCCGACGAGTATCGCATTTTCCGTGAGGCCATCGATTTATCTGACAACCGGTTGATACAAATTCTAATTCGTGCTTTGTTTTTGCAGCATCGAAGTACGTTTATCTCGTGCCGTACTTTAACAGTGAGTACCACGGGTGTGTGACACGAATTGAACTCGATCTCAAGGGGAAGAAGAGGCCTCGTCCAGCCCGCTTTCTTGAATTTAGTGACTACGAAACGCCAAACGGCATCGGGCCCTACGACAACCAGGTATATGTCGTTGATTTGGCCACTGTGGATCCGTCTTTCAAAGGTTTCTATAGTGGATTTACTGCCTTTTCCAAGACGACGTTCGTGAACGAGACGTATCTTGTACCAGCCCCGGATGACCCAAAATACCAGGTCACGGCATGGCAAATTGTTCTGAAGGCAACCTTTGCCCCATCAGCGACACATTCGGGGTTGGGAATACCCGCCGAGTTGGATCAAGACGTGGAGTACTTATACTTGGTGCCATTCTTCAACGGAACAACCTACGCGTCCAAGATGCTTCGTATGATGACGCTGACGTTTTCGACAACGCTACCGATCCTGGAAACGCTTGATTTGGGAGGCGTGGACAGTAGGTTGAGAGGATTTGGATCCTCGTTTACTTACGGAAGTTACGGGTATTTGGTTCCAAGAGAGAACGAGAGCGGGCTTTTTGGCAAGTTGGTGCGCTTTCGGATTGACAATTTTGCAGCTGGAAGCGTCGAGGTGCTTGATCTGAAGGCCATCGATCCACGCTACGTCGGCTTCAGCAGTGCGATTACCTGTACGTTTTATTAATATTCACTCTTGCTTTTTTCCACTGATTTTTAAAATCTGACACCTGGCGCAGACGGAATATACGCGTACCTTGTTCCATTCCAGAGGCCACTTCAAGGTGATGAGCTAACCATGAACTTGCGCGAGTTTCCTGTCTCGAGCTCCGGCTTGGTGGTGCGAATTGATTTGAGTGCCTTCCGTGTCTCGGGAAGTCTTGATCTGGCTGAAGTGCATCCCGATCTTTGCGGCTTCAGCGGGGCCGTCACAGGTACATTAGCTTTTCTTTCATATCATACGATGAGCTTATTAACGCCTTTACTGTCTCCAGTGGCAAATTATGCGTACTTCATTCCATATATGCGAGTCAAGAAACCAGATTCACAGGAAGTGAACCCGTATTCCGGTTTGGTGGCCCGTGTTGACTTGCGCGATTTCACATCGGTGCAGTACCTTGATTTGACTGCAGTCGACAGTGGTCTGCGCGGGTTCATGAGGGGCTTCGCCTATCGCCAATACGTCTTTCTCGTCCCTCATCGCTCCCAGTACTACGATCCAAAGGGCCCTACACAATCCGGAAAAGTCGCACGGATCGATACCACGAACTTCTCACCGAGTGGCGTATCCTATCTGGATTTATCAACTGCATTGCGTAGTCAGGTTCCTGACATTGCGGATAGCCAACTGCGAGGATTCAACGGTGGCGTTGTGTCGGGAAAATATGGTTTCTTCGTACCGTATTTCAACGGAGCGACGTTCTCAGGAAAGGTGTGTAGAATCAACCTTGACACGTTCGACGAAGTGCAAACCCTGGATTTAACTCAGCTCAACACAAGCCTAAGCGGTTTTGCGGATGGAATTCTTTCACGAGTGGAAGAAACACTGGAGGAAAATTTATTCGACGAGTTCCAGATCCGCCTCGGAACAACGGACCCCTACAGCTACATATACTAAACCGACCCCGTGGCTTGGAATCTAGTAGCCAAATACACGGATGTGGAGCGTTTCTCGGGCTTTGCCTGCTTTGCCTTCGCTTTTGGTATCCCTGCCTGCAACGTGCAGCACGTATCTTCCTCCTCCTTGCTTCACATCGCGATTCCAAACTCCGTGGTAGCTATTACCGTTGCTGTAGGTCATGATGCCAGCTCCGTGTCGCCTACCTTCGTGAAATGTGCCTTCAAAAACCTTTCCAGAAGCGTATATGATTTTTCCCTGGCCTTCACGAACGTTCATGACCCATTCACCTTCGAACGTGTCGCCAGTCGAAGCACAGAAGAAACTACCAACGCCCTGCTGCATTTCGTCTACGAACTGACCATTGTATACATCTCCGTTTGGCCATGCAAACGTCCCCATCCCATTCCGCTTGCCGTAGTTCCAGTCACCCTCGTAGACAGTCCCGTTCGCATAACGATATATGCCTTTGCCATGGCGTCGTTCATCGTCCAACAAGCCTTCGTAGCTTTCCTGATGAGGAGTGCCTGGGCTCCACGTAAACGTTCCGTGGCCGTGGCGTCGATCAGCACGCCACTCGCCGTCGTATGTATCACCATTTCGATAGGTAAATTTCCCTTTACCATGCTTCTTGTTGTCTTGCCACTGCCCCTCATACGTATGCCCAGTGGCGTAAACGATTTTGCCACAGCCTCGCATCAGTCCATGCTCAAACTGACCTTCGTACACGCTGCCATCTCTCCAACGGTACACACCTTGACCGTGCTTCTCAGCATTCATGAAATCGCCCTTGTACGTATTTCCGTTGGAATATTTCATAGTACCTTGACCTTCGACGTGATCGTTGACGAGCGTTCCGGTATAGGAACTTCCTCTCGAAAACGTGTACGTACCGTAGCCGTGGCGTTTGTTAGCTACCCAGTCGCCAATGTACATATTGCCACTGCCGTAGAAGCGGTAGATGCCTTTTGTCTTGCCAGTTCCTTGCGCCACACCGTGAAAAAAATGACCGTCGAACACGTCGCCATTATCGAAAAGCAACTTTCCCTTTCCGTGCTGTTTGCCCTTGGAAAACTCTCCGATGTATTTGATACCTTCACTGGAAACGTAGATGCCGTTCCCACTCCACCTACCGCGCCACCATCCACCCGAGTAGACAGCGCCATTCGGATAAAAGCAAACTCCGCTTCCTTGGCGAAAATCTCTTTCCCAATGGCCTTTGTAGACTTCCCCATCAGCAGTAGCAAGTATCCCCACTCCACTCGCGAGGCCTTTGACTGTGTTTCCCACGTAGCGGTCGCCAGTGATCTTTTTAAACTTTCCAAAGCCGCTCGGACGATTATCGTGGAACTGGCCTTCGTACCGGTCTCCATTAGCAGCAAATAGTACCCCTGTGCCATTAAACTTTCCATCGAGAAAGTCACCAACGTAGCGTTCTCCACTTGGATAAGTCAAGATTCCCACACCATGCTTTCTTCCGGCTACCCAATCACCTGCATACTCGAAACCATCAGCACCTTGATAGATCCCCTTGCCATGGCGTTGACTACTTTTCCATTGACCCACGTAGCGTCCACCGTCCGTATAAATCAATTCGCCTATGCCGTCGAGACTCTTGTCAACAGCATGAAAGTCACCGACATAAAGACTTCCAAACCGAAGCAGAGCCTTGGCGAACACGTGATCTCGCTTGGCTTTGCGATGCCATGAAGAGAGCCATTCAACCTCCATTACCGACGGATCAAGGTCCTTCAGATGTGCGAGAGCTGCGACGTCTGGGTCTTCCAATTCTCCACTTGCAATTGTCGAAGTAATCGATGTCGTTGGCCCATGTTTTCCAAACCCGAGGTTACGCTTTTTCTTGGGAGATCGTCCATGAGAGTTGGCTTGCTGCCCGGCTAGAGCTTCCCAGTACTGCATACGATGCTGATACGCTTCTTCTTTCTGCCGCCGCATGTCTTCTTTGGCTTCTTTCGCTTGCTGTAAAACCTGTAGTTGCGTCTCGCCAGGACCCAAGATCTCTCCTGTGGCAGGGTCGTGACTGCAAATGCTTGTGCACATTGGGCACATTGGGAACGTCGAGGTGCAGACTTTCATCATACACACAGGACAGTACCAGATGTGTCGAGTTCTGTAGTGCTCGTGGATTTCATGGCTTGTCTTCGCGACGAAATCGCACTCCGGCCATTTACACACGAGGAACTCCTGGTACGAATCCGGCGGGAGCCACTGGGAATCATGTGTGAAAATGTGGAAGTAAAAGAACTCGTTCGTGTGCGGATCAAGTAGTTCCTGCCAATTCTTGATCGTCCTCACCACGGTTGATCTCTCGAGAAGCAGCTTCAGTGCGATCGGGCTGTGAAGCACTTGCCTCAACTTCCGTCTCTCCTCTGCGGCACGGCGACGACCCAGAAAGCCACGAATGATCCGCCCAATTGCAATAGCGGCCTTGTGGCGCTGCCGCTTGCGAGCAGCAATACGTCGCCCCCGCCACCCACGATACTGACACTGCAGCGACGTCGCCACGAAGTACTTCATATTGCGCTCGATCTCTTCTCTTAACGCATTGTCTCGGCACAAACAGACCTGGCGAGCTGCGATGGACTCGAGCCTTTTCTCGTAAATTCGGCGATAAAGCTGCTGCTTCCGGTACTGTTCAACAGGATCCGACATGATGCTCTACTCTTCACGACAGCAACTTGAGGAGAACCTAACACGGCAAACGAATTCTAAACAGCAAACAGCATCGGTCTATTTCCAGTTGTTCAGCTTGTGGAAACGAACAAGCCGCCTCCTTGACAGCTCTAGAATTTACGCTGTCTTCTTGGTTTCGACACGCTTCGCTGGTTTCGTGCCGGGGAAGGCCATGCCGTAGCAATTCTTGATGAAAAACCACACCAGCCAGACAAGCACAAACGCGTTCACCGGGATGCAAAGAAGAAAAGCGCCTACCATGACAATGAACAGACCCTCCCAACAGAGTCGCTGCCAGCGCGGAACGGCACGTGGAGCTTGGCATTCGATGGCATCTTGCTCCGGAGAGTCGGAATGGAACGATGTCGACTCAAACGTGTACTCGAGCTTCACTTGGTCATCGGCTCCACGGATTTTCACCACGGCAATGGGGTGCCCTTCGTGCTCCCAATCGAAGTCGATTGAGCCCCAGTTGAGATGGCCGTAGAAAGACTTTTGCGTCGGACGGAACTCCCACGGCAGCACAAGGTTTGCGTAGGTAAATACCAGTGCCATGATGTACCTCATTGACGGCACGTGGAACTCCATCTATCAACAACCAGATACACAGTCAACGACGAGCGTTAGATGATCAGCATTTCACCACGCTCGATGAGTCTACAGCCTTACGCACCCAGCTGTGTGTCATGCCGGAGCTCGTAACTTCAGTGATCCTGTTCTCTCCGTTGGAGCACACGACCTGGTTAATTTCCGAGAAATGCACATCGCCACTACAAAACCATAACGCATGTCAGTCAGCGCAGGTTGAAAACAATATCGACAATACAAGCAAATTCGATGACCGCAAACCTGAGAAGAATCGTGCCCTTTGCGTTCGAAGCCAGAATCAGCTTCAGCAGCCTCTCGCGCTGGCTCGGGAAGCGCCCCCAACACTCGGCGACAGGATAGCGGTCAGCCGGAAGGATTTGAACACCTGATACAAGCACGTTGAAGGCAGCGGTGGACGTCATGAGCTCGTTTTCCAGCCACTTCCATTGGGCCTCCCCAAGAAGGTTTCCGTTCTCCGTGTTGTAATCGTCGCGATGGTAACTACAGTCACAACATCCACGATATGTTAGCCAGAACATTTTCCCCTCACCCATAATTCAAGCTGTTGGGTGAGCTTGCCGCACCGGTTGTCAACAAGGATGAACTTGACGGTCTGCTCTCCCGATCCGATTGTGTACGAATTGTAAATACCCTACCAAAACACAGTCATAAAGGTTAATACCCCCCTCACCGACGCTAGTAATTATCACCACCCTACCTCTTGGTCACGGCGAGGAGAATCTTCTGGCTCGCCCATGAAGTCCAGGAAGACCTGCTGACTCTGCTCGCGGTACGAGTAGAACTTGCCGCCGTCGTTGATTCCGTAGTCGTGGTCGTCCCATACGCCGATCACGGGCGTGCGGTTGAGAAACGTCGCGTAGTCCTCATTGGCAAGCAGTTTACTACAACCAAAAGCACCGAGATCAAATGATCCATCAGTTCATCCAAGGCACCACCAGAACCTTCATTCCTCCCTCATCAGACGCACTTGTATCGTCGAATGAGCTCCTCCGGCGGGGCCTCCACGAACATCTTGCGTGGCGGGATGGGGAACGGTCGTGGCTCGCCCAGCTCCTTGACGTCGGCGTAGATCTGCCACGAATGATACACAGGCAGTCATATATCTTGAACCCCACGACTAGTGAAAGCTCTCCGTTACTGCTCTCACATTGTCACCCATCCAGACCCAGAGCTCCGGCTCGTGAGCCGCGATGTTAGGCCACATGGGCTGCGGGAAGCTCTGGTCGTTGCACGAACCGAAGGCCACGCGCTTGAGCGGCTGCTTGAGCTCCTGCACGCGCGAGGCATCGGGTACGGAGAAGGTGGCGGCAGATGATGTGGCCAGCAGCGAGGAAGCGACAACAGCGGCGACGCCAAAAGTCTGCAACATGGTTCCAACTTGTGTCGAAGCTGAAGAATGAAGCAAACGCACGAATTCCCCTCGGTATCCCGATATGGCTACATTTGAGATACAACCGTTTTCGTCGAGTTGAAGTGAGAGCTATTATGTACAGTACATGTACCAACATGTACGTGGTTCAGTGCTGAACTACATGTATATGGACAGTACCGCTGTCTATAAGGGTATCTATGGTAAACTCTAGATGTCAATTTATGCAGTGCTTGAGCGGATGGGGCTCGACCATTATTCATTATTCAACAGGCGAAAAAGAAGTCAAACACGAAGAAGAGAAGACAGGCAAGAAGAAGACAACGAGCACGATGATGGATGAGGCGGCGCTTTTGCATTCGGGTTCGGTGACCCACATTTCCTGTCTCATGCAGTTAAGCTCGTTAGGGTTAAAAAATAGCTTGTTGATGGCCCAAATGTCCTTAACCTCATTTTCTGCCGGTTGGGCTTGCTACGTCACGCGAAGTCAAACAACAAAAGATACGCCAGCGACGTCACGGAAGCATCTGCAGCACCTTCTCGATCAACACTTGCGCAACGTTGCCATCAGCGCCCAGTTTCTCCTTCTCTTCGGCGGTCAAGCGGCACTCCAGACGGAATTCCTTCTTCAGCTCATCCAAGTACGAGATGGAGAAGCGCAACCTGTTCACCTCCACGTTCACTTTCGCCTTGGCGTCGAACGACTTGATGCGCATTCCAGCGGGAGCGGTGTCGTTCAGCGAGACTTCGGTTTCGAAGAAGTCGCCATTGGCTGGACTTGACACATCAAGGTAGCGCTCGATATCCGCGGCTGCGTTCTCTGCGACATCATCGCGGGCCACGGCACGCACTCGAAAAGAAGTGTCGTTGTCGAGGATAACGTCGTAGGTGCCGCGCACAGTGCGTCTGCTGTACGCGTTGTGCAGTTCCCACTGGCCATCAACGAGATGATACTTCAGGTCGTACGAATTTCCTTCGTGTCCAGCAAGGTGCACGGATAGCGCACTTCGTGGCTCGACACCCTTCTCAATCCACCCTTCGAGATCATCCATCAGTGCTGCGATCGATGGTGACTTGCGGCTGCAGAAATTAGACCAGCGCGTCGAGAAATCCTCAAAGTTGTGGAGTTTCTGCAGCTCTGGCCAGGCGATGGTTGGATTCTTGCAGCGAATCGACTTCAGCATGAAGCAGAGCTCCCCAAACGCAAGCTTCATCCTGAGCGGTGACTCAGAGGGGCTCTTCAAGACGTAGTCCATGACATTCGCCGTGTCGTCCTCGCGGAACTCCTTGATCCATGACTTGCTCTCACTTGCTGTCTCCGATGCGCGTCCAGACTGCCGGAGGCGGTACAGATAGTCCGCCACCATGCCGTTGCTCGACGGCTCCTCATCCAAGTCAAAAGACCACCAGCGCACGGGACCGTCTTGCGCAACGACCTCGAAAACCCGATCCTGAGCGTGGTTCGTGATGGCGAAGGAGGCGAACAAACTGGCGAGTTCGTCCTCTGCGCCCTTCACACCGGTACTCGGGCCTTTCAGCGTCACCTGTCGATCATCTCCGTTCACCGAGCAGCGCACACCATGGTCATCGCGCAGCTTCCTGCAGTAGCTGCCGCCTTTGCCGATGACGGCCCCGACTGGGACATGGTCGGGAATCGACAGGTTTTTAGTTTGGTTGAGGGAGGGACCACGGGTCCATCGGGAGCTCATATACGTTGGGATCCAGAGGCTTCGTTAGGATCGGGCGGAAGGTTGGCGAGTGAGGAGGAGTAGGACAGAACTGCAACGATGGGCTCAATTGTTTGTCCAACGGTCTCCCAGGAAAGATGGTTAACAACTGCGGGTCCAATACCATCAATTGCTTCTGACTCGGCTCTCTTCAACTTCCGTCAATACAGATTCTGTGGTCTTCCGAACGAGTAATTACTTCCGAACGAGTAATTAATGGTGTGTGCCACAACTAACTCTGGAGCAAAAGTTAATTCATATACCAAATACCAAATCACTTCTTAAATATGGCAACGAACCACAAATATTTACCAAAGGGCAGCACTTCACAAGTTCGTACACAGATACCAACCAATGGCTCTCCAGGGAAACGTAGCAGTCTTAACGCGCCTGCAGGACGCGGCGGCCGCCGTGCAGCAGCTCAAGCAGGCAAACCCGCAGGTCGCAGACGTGACGACGCTGTCAGTGGCTGAGGGCTCGGATGTGACGCAGACTGTGGCTAGCAGTGCCGCCAAGAAGGTCGCGTTCGACGCCGTCGTGGCGTTCAGCGAGCAGACGGAGCAGCTAGGCGCCGAGCTGGCCGCAGTTATGCCGCTGCTCAAGGCTGGCGGCGTGCTGCAGCTGTATGTGAGCGACGTGACGGAGGACAAGAAGAACGCCGTGCTCATGGCGCTAATGATCAGCGGCCTGGTGGACTCGGCCGACAAACTGGAGAGCAGCCCGCTGTACCCGCATTTCGCGAATGCCGTGTGCTTCTCGTCGAAGAAGCAGGCGTTCGAGAGTGACGCCATCCCGCTGGCCAAGAGAGCGACCACGGCGCAGCCTCTGAAGAAGTGGACGGTGCTCGCCGATGACATCAGCGACAACGAGCAGGACGACGACATTATTGACGAGGACACGCTGCTGGATAACACGGACGAGGTCGTGCAGTCCGCCAAGGCAGACTGCGGGGAGAAGGTCGGCAGCAAGAAGCGCGCGTGCAAGAACTGCACTTGCGGGTAAGACAGTGAGCTCGAACGGGTTCTTCTTGGATACTTGGATGTACTTATGCAGTGTTTTTTGTGAACGCACACAGTCTTAAGGATGAGGACGACAAGCCTGTCATGTCGGAAAAAGACCTGAACAAGCTCGTGTCTGGCTGCGGCAACGTAAGAACCTCGCGGTATGGGTGTTGTGTCGTCCATGCTAACTTATGTCTTTGTTGCAGTGCTACAAGGGAGATGCCTTCCGATGCGGTAGCTGCCCATTCCTCGGAAAGCCCGCCTTCACGCCTGGCATGGAGAAGGTCCTGCTGAACCTCGACAACGCCGATGATTTGTAAGTGCATGCGCACAAGGGGCTCAAGTGTTGTGCGGTAACGTTACCGTACTAACAGATGACCTGAGCAACCCCGCGAGAACAGTCGATCGGTTCTGATCGTGCTGGTACATTAAAAGACCGACCAATGCAGCCCCCTGAAGGCACTACTTTGATCGTTATCTACTCAGTATTTCTTGTTTCACCTTCGCAGGCAGCGTAGGATGTGACAGTCAGACAGCAAAGCTTCACAGCCAAAATCTATTTGCTTGTTGGGCACTCATTGCTCACCGCATGTCGACCAGTTGGGCAGTGACCTGGTCCAGCCACTTGCACTCAAACGCATTCGAGTATACTTCAATGTGGCTTGGGTGCGTGTGAAACCCCGTCAAGTTGCAGTTCTGAATTAGCTGCAGTCCTGCGGGCTCAGACAAGCGAAATACCCCAACACTACAGCGCGTGAACGCCATCATCGCGGAGTTAGAGACTGGCGTCTAGAGAAAACATTAATTAAAACTGCAATGCTTACTTTTTGTGCGGATCGCTTGGTGCAACGACAATAGCGACAGCCTGACAACAGCACGAGCACAAGCATTTCAAAGCATATTCGTATACAAATGGACCGCGAGTTCGCACATACCTCGGGCAGAATAGACTGAAAGCCGCACTGAGTGTGGACATCGACAGAAGACAGAAAGCAGTCTTGCTTTGGATGCGTCTGTAAGAGAAACAGTCAGCAACTGCATTTTTGAAGCAAAACATTGGGATCCACAAATCTCACATGGATCCAGCCAAGAGTCAGGAGCTCGTTGCTGAAACAGAAGTCGTAGAGCTCCTCCTCGTTTGTCATGGTGCACATATCCGAAGAACCCTGCAGATGCAACAACGTTTGCCGTTAGCAACAATGTATATCACGACCATAAAAACATTACCCACGCACTTCTTGCTTCGGAATGATGAGCGTGGTAATAACGAGTTTCCGATCGTGCTAAGAAAGAAATTAGACGCCAGAACGATTAGCGACAGGCCACAGTGCAAGCTATAACGCACAACTCACCAGTATCCCGGCTAATATGCCACACGTCTCGATCCCATACGGCGGCCTATTGGTGTTCGGCGAAGCAAGGAGAGTAAATTGGGCGATGATGCCTGCTGGAATCTCAAGTGTGCGGATTTTTCCGCTGTACAATACCGTTAAACCCTTACACAAAACTGTTGTGTCGTAGATCGCAAAAGACGTACCTGGTCAAGTTCGCAATTGCTTCCTGTGACCGCTGGCGACTCAGAGGTGGCGCAGAATAATGCTTATGAGGAGGCGGGCCAGCGTCAGCTGTCATCCACGAGGCTTTTCCAACGGTGGGGTACGATACAGTGTTGCTGCGTTCCTTCAAAGCAAAATGTCAGGTCCCCACAGCATCATAATTCGAATGCACGCCTACACACTACCTTTTGGCGCGTTTCAAGCGACTGGCTGACCCGTGGCCGAATCGGGACCGATTGGTTTAGTATGCGCACGTCTTCTTTCTTTCCTGGCGACTGCACCTTAGTCTGCTCCGAATTTCGCTTCGCCATGCGCATGGATTCCAGCCGAGCTTCCAGTGCACTCATAGTCGCTTGTTCGGTCGCTTGCGCTGCGCCGTTCTGGTCCTTCTCCTCAGTCAGCGTGCGCTCATACTCCAGATACTCGATCTCCTCCGCCTCCATGCCGTCCAAAATGGCATCAAAGAGCTTGAACCCATCTGCAGCTTGCTACGTGCAGCCAAACAACCCATCGTAAGACACAACGATTATCTTCACTACCAGATACACCAGCCTGCGTACCGCCCGCACCCACTCGCGCTCCTTGCAATACCGAGGAAGCTCATAGTCATGATGCGCAGTGATCACCTTGCTGCAGAGTCTGGAGACCAAAAGTAATATAAAAAATAGAACCCAGTCGATGCAGTGAGTCCTCTGCCGGATTCCTGCCCCACGTCACCTGCACGGGGCAGCATCTCCTGCTCGCCACCTACTTGATAAACTTGGCCAGGAACACGTAGCTATAGCCAGTCACACACCGCCAGCAGAGCAAAAGACAGTGAGCGCGTCGCCCCCGAGCCAAAAAAAATAGAACCTCTACGTCTCGTCAACACCTACGCGTTGTCCCAAGCGCCCTCGGCGAAATACGTCTCGGACTGACTGTAGAGCTGCCGCGCCAGCTGATAGTAGCTCTGCAGCCGCAGGTGCTGCTTCACATTCTCCACGCGGCAGAACGGCGCCAGGTGCGCGCGCCGCGCCACCAACCGGTCGCTGACGTCCATCACGACGTCTTTTTTGGAATGCAAAGGCGCAGTGCACTCCTTCAAGCGTACTTAAGCGAGAATCATCTCTCTTTAGTGGGGCCAAGTAAAAAAAAGGATCGAGAATGGCAGGCGAGACTAAGAGCTTGAGCGGCATGCAGCGGCGCGCGGCCGGGTGAGCGGCCGATACCAGGAAAATGGAGGGGATGTCTTACTAATGCTGTTGTTCATTGCTGTAACTACAGCAACCGTGTACACAACCGCATGGTGTTGCAGAAGCTGGCGCTGTTCTCGCTGCTGATGCTCGTGGTGCCCATGAGCGCGTTCTACGGCGTGCGCAGCTTGTTTAAGCCAGGTATGTGCCGCAGTTTGGTGAGTTAGCAAAGAGGCTTTGGTGGTGCTAATAAACCGATGTGTGTAGGCTCGCCGGGTAGTCAGTACGCAGATGCATGGAGGTTCGTAGGAAATATAAAGGGCTAGATCTGCTTGCAGCCCCTAACTCTCATGGAATGCTGTGCTGCTGATTGTGTTGCAGTGGATTTACGGCAGTGCTTTCGGTGAACATCGTGATCGGGCTCTATATTTTGTCGGCGTGGAAGGAGGACGACAGGAAGGAAGTGGCCCCGCCAGTGGGGCGCTTCGCCAAGGCGAAGGAGCAATAGGCGGAAGGAAATAGAGCTGGGACTGCTGCGACCGTCAGGCACCAGCTGAAGCCAGCCAGCAGCAAAACAAGCAACATTGAATCGTTTTGGTGCAGCATGCACAGTTTCAAGCCGGTGCAACGCGTCTCGAGCGACCTGTGCTTGTTGCTACTAGGTATGAAGACAAGGAGTCTACGAATACAAGGAATCTTCAAGCCAGGAGTGCTCCAGGTAAGGTGATTCTACCAGCATCGTTGCAGCCTTGGTTTATTCGCTGAGATTTATCGTATACTACGTAGTAGTTGGCTAAGCTTGCTTAATGCTTAGTGATCGACACCCCAGGCGTACGTGGCGAACGACATGTGGCCCATTCCCCATCCGCCGAAGACCTTCTCAGCTGCCGGTTTGCTCTCCTCCATGCCCGCGCCTGCGGCAACAACGAACGGGACGAAGTGGTCGGGTGTTGGGTGGGCAAGTCGCGCAGCAGGAGCCGCAGGCCAGTTGATGATCTGGTCGCCGCGCTGACCGTAGCCGAGCTTGGAGTCGGCCGTGAAGGTGTTGTCGAGCCAGCCTTGGAACGACGCAGCCCAGTCCATGATCGGGTTGTTGGGGTCGCGGCTAGCGCGCATGTTGTGCGTCGCTTGCCCAGAGCAGAAGATCAAAGTGTCCTCGTCGCGGAAGGGCGCGATGACCTTGCCTAGGTCAAAGTGGGCCTTGTTGCCCAGACTTGAGTTAATGGACATTGTGACGATGGGGATGTCGGCCTCAGGGCGGATCAGTAGCATGGGCACAAACACGCCGTGGTCGAAGCCGCGGTCGACGAGCTTGGCCTTGATGTTGTTCTTCTCGAGTTTCTCCTTGACCTTCTGGGCGAACGCGGGGTCGCCCTTGGCGGGGTACTTGACGTCGTAAGCCTCACTTGGGAAGCCATAGTAGTCGAAGATCATGTCGGGGTTAGCGGCGTTGGAGATCTCAAAACCGCTGCTTGCTGACTCCCAGTGTGCCGAGATAAAGAGGATGCGCTTGGGCAGGTTGGTGCCCTTGGGGTAGAGCTTGTCGAACGTGGTGGCGAGTGTGCGCGCGGGCAGGCTGCTGTTGGACATGCCGGCGAAGCCTGAGGAGAGCAGCCACAGCGGACCGGGGCCATGGGAGACGGCGACGACAGGGTGGCGGAAGGCGACCATTGTGGTGGAAGGCAAGTTGGGGAATGAGCCATTTGCGACGACACACACAAACTTCAAGTGAATGGAAGCGTTTCGGAGACCATACAAATGCCAAGTGTTTGCGTAAGGATGTATGTGCCACGTTATCACGATTGCATCACTGCGTTTCGACCAATCACAGCGCGAGTCTGTGCAATGATTGCACTGCAATCATAGCAACGACATGCTGCTCATTGTCGAAAGTATGGGCTTCCTGCGCTCATTCCCAGTCTTCCTCGCGATGTGGGCCACAAACAGTGTCTGCTCCCACGCACAACCCACCACTAGAATGAACAAGTTCCGCCAGCCTGTACTCGCCGTCTCGCATGGCGCGGGGCCGCTCTGGCTGCTCGAAGAGGGTTCCGCCGGTCTGGACAAGCACTCGGCCTCGGCCAAGAACGTGGCAGCCATCTTCAGTAAGCTTTACTCGAGCGATGCGCAACTGCCCAAGCGCATTCTGTTCGTGTCAGCCCACTGGGAGGCGCACAGTCCCGGCCTGGAGATCTCCAAGTCTGCCGCGCCGGAGATGTTCTACGACTACAGCGGCTTCCCCGCCGAGTCGTACGAGCTGGTGTACGGCGCCAAGGGCGACCCCGCGTTGGCTTCGAGGGTCAAGGAGCTACTTTCCAAGAGCGGTATTGCGTCCAAGCTTGTGGACCGCCCCTATGACCACGGCACATTCGTGCCCATGTTCCTCATGCGTCCGGAGGCCGACATCCCCATCGTCACCATGTCCATCAATGACCGCCTATTCGACGCCAAGGACCACTTCGCGCTCGGCAAGGCGCTCGCACCGCTGCGCGATGAGGACACGCTGATCATCACGTCGGGTCAAGCCACACACAACATGTACGCCGACTGGTTCCCCGAGGGCCACCCGATCGAGCCCTGGGCGCTCGAGTTCCAGAGCTGGCTGGACAAGACGCTCTCTACAGCTTCCACTCAACCCTACAAGGACCGCATGGACTCGGTTGTCGCGTGGAAGAAGGCCCCACACGCCTCGAAATGTCACCGCACGCCAGACCACTTCACGACGTTCGTGGTGGGAGCTGGTGCTGGCATGGAGGAGAACCAGCCCGCCGCCAAGAAGCTCAATGGTGGGTGGGGACTAGGACACATGTCCTTCGCCTCGTACGCGTGGGGGGTCGACTCGAACCTGAGTGACGTAGTGAAGGATGAGCTTTAGCAGAACTGCACGTAGATTACATGACACAACAAACCTTCCTCGGATTCGGACTGCAAGCTAAATCAATGGCCCTACATGGAGCGCGTGGCTTTCGACATACAGCTGAGGTTTGAAGCAAACATCTACAAAAAACGTAGCAGTTGATTTTCTATGAGCTGGCAGATCTTCAAGTGCCATACAACCAGCGCCGCGTACTACACAAACTCTTCTGGACTCTCCTCAAGGACGAGAAAAAACTCCGGGCCGTTTTTCCTGACGCAACGTGATAGAGGCTCCTCATTTTCAAACAGCAGCCGAGAATCCAGCCCAATCACTTGCATGTCTGCAGGAGGAGACACGTCAGACAGGAGGCTGGATCGGAGGTGGTCTTTTAGCGCAGCTACATCCTGGCATGTCGAAAGATCCACCTCGATGTCAGCGAGCTACAACAGTCATAACAATCCAAAGATTAAGTAACACGGCCTACCATCACCAACAAACAGCTTCATAAGCGTACCTCAGGAAACGACTTGTCCGTAGCGAATTTCAGCTTTACCAGTCCAGACGGTTCATCTGCAGGCCCATTGCTCGCGGCGATCTCATTCGAACCAGCGTCATCGTCTTCGACACGGTAATCCTCGTCCACTTCGCCAGTCACAGAGTCAACCGCTTCGTCTTTCTCAGCAATGCGAGCGGATGCATGGTCTGCCTTGACAGCAGCTAGCCGGCGAGATTTTCGTACAGGTGCAGGACTATCCGATGGATACTGCACAACCGGCTGCTCCTCAGGTTCCACAAGTTCCTCTCGCGAAGTCTCGCTTCTTGGCCGTCTCGATCGCTTCCGACCCGATCGTTGCAGGTTTTTCCACTTGTCCTGTAGACAAAAGAGCATCATCTCATGAGCGTGCTTTACGCACCTCAACTACACACAACCACCACATTACCTTCAAATCCACGTTCGTCCTGTGCTCCTTGAAGACATTCTGGCCGTCGATCAGGATCTTCTTCCATTTGCCGACGCCGTGCTTGGCCACTCCACGCCGCAGGAAATCCTCCTCCTCCACGGTCCAGAACACAGTTCCGCGTCTCCCTCTCGTCCTGCTAGGAGGAGGCGCCGCCTGCCCCTCGTTATGGGTTTCTCGTCGAATTTTCTTCTCCTGGCTGCGGACTGCGGCAGCTTCTACCTCTGAGTCGGCAGGTACAGCAGCTATGTCCTCCTCGTCCTGCACTTGATCCTGGTCGTCCTGTACTTTACCCTGCTCGTCCTGGGCTCGGTCCGTCTCTTCTTTTATTTGGACCTGCGGGTCCTGCTCGTCCTGCACGTCATTGCCGAAGTCTAGCTGCCTTGAGCGCGTGGAGACCGCGTCGTCGCTCGGCTGCGAGCGCTCGGGAGTGCGCTGGCCCAACGACGCAGCCACATCCAGAAGCGACTGATCTCTCCGCCGTCCGGACGACGTGACGGAGCTGATGGACGAGCGCCTGTTGCTAGTGCTGGACGACGGAGGCGAGAACATGCTGCAGCCAAGGATGTACACAATATTTGAATTTTGAGGTGGATAGGACACAATAAATAGTGCGTTGTGAGCCAATTCACAAATTTTGAGCACAGCTACTCGAAGTCGTCGTGAGAATACGACGCCTCCTCTTCGGGGTCCTCGCTGTCGACTTGGTTGTCTGAAGGGAAGGCATCGTGGGTGATATTGTGGACGGATATGTCTGGCTCTTCCTCGAACTCGCTCGCGTATCCGCTTGCTTCGTGCTTATCGTTTGCTTCAACTTGATCAAGTGCTGCTCGGCTGGATGGGAGGGGATCGTCATCGAAGTTTTCCTCTTCGTAAGATTCTTCCTCTTCCTCTGGGTTGCCGCGACTAGCTTGCTCTGGATCAGGTGGTGCAGGCGCGCTCTGATCTTCCGTTTCGACTGGCTGGTCCGCTGCGTCCGTTGTCTCGGGGGCGCGGTCAGTTGTTTCGCATTGCCCCGAGTTCACCGGTGCAGGCATTGGTTCAGAGCTGTCGATTAAGGCCGCAACCGGCTCTGCCAGTTCAGACGTGGACTGAAGGCTCTGCTTTTCTTCATCATGGGGAGTTTCTACTTCGAGTGTCTTGGAGTCTGGAAGATCGTTCTCGCTCGGACTCTCGGCACTTGCATCAACTGATGAGGTCGCAATACCTGTCTTGGAGTCTGGAAGATCGTTCTCGCTCGGACTCTCGGCACTTGCATCAACTGATGAGGTCCCAATATCTGTCTTCGAATCGTCATGAGAGTTATGAAATTCAGTGTGCTTCTGATGGTCTTCCTCTCTCCGAGTGTCGTCGACACTATCGATGATAACTTCAGGCGCTTGAGTACGTTCGGGTTGGTCGGCAAAGACTGTTTCTACCTCGTTCAGCGCTGACTCCAATTCAATTCCAGGAGAAAACGCTCCCGACAGACTCATCATATCCCTGTCCATCTCCAGTGACCCCAGCCTAGAAGACTGCTCCATCTCACCCGTCTTCGCATCGGAGCCGCGGCTTCGTCCGCGTGAAAACGTAAACCGCACGGTCACGATCTCGTTATCCGGAATAAACGCAGCCTGCTCACCTCTTGATGCCATTGCATCGGCTAGCAATGGTTCTACTGCACCGCTTGGACCGGAGCTCGGTGACTTGTGCTTGCGCAGTTCCATGATCCGTCGATGGTTTGCAGCACTTGTCTGCTGCGCAGTTGCATCCGAGCTGCCTCGACTAAGTTGTGATATGAGTTCCTTTGATCCACGGCGAGCCGAAATTCGAGCACTGAGAGCTCCTGCTACCTCATCCTTCGTTGGGTAACACGCTAGGTCTGAGTTCTTGTCTGATTGTTGAATACTCTTCAAGTGATGATGAGGAAGAGCTTTGAGGGGTTTCGATCGCAAGAGAGCTTGTGGCGAAACCTGGGCTCGGTGCAGCTCTTGTTGCAATGCTGAACGCCGCTTTTGTTGGTTCTTAAGAAATTCTTGGGTCCACTTGTCGTCTTTCTCCCATTCCTTGGAGTTCAACGTTGCTTTCGTTTTCTGCAGACGCTTGATAAGTGCCTGCAAAGGTAATTAAAACGCTGGTTATAACCCCCAAAAGCTTCGACTTGACTTTGCAAAGACCCGTGCTGTACCTGGTTCTCCAGCCATATCTTGCGCTGCTCTTGTCTTTTGTAATAATCTTGCGCGAGATGATGTTTCTGGTACAGCGGCGAATTATACGTGGCCATGTCGGTGGGGTTCCCATCCCCGAAGTTTTGTTTCGAAGGAGGTTTGACTGCGGGTATCCGAACCGGTCGGTCTTGGATTTCTTGATTGGGTTCACCCTCACCATTCAACCATCGCCTTTCAAGCTGTTGTTGTACGGGAAGTTCCCCAAGTCCGCTGTCTACGACTCCTTGTTTTGGGTTACACTGCTGAACGGGGTCGCCTTCTGGGTTGTGGTTTGCCAGAGATGCAATACCCTCGATCTCCTCTCGGGCACTTCCTCCGCCAAGACGCCTGAAATCGAGCTCCTGTTCTGTACTAGAATTCGGATTGCGCGAAATCATCACGAGAGGCTGTCGGGTCTTCATGGGGCTTGTAGGACATCTCTTCTGCGCATACGAGTGATGGAATTGAGGGAGACGAGTTGATTTTGGAGACCTCGTATCAACACAACTGTGAGCTTTTGATACTCGAGACAAGTGCCCAGCTAGGTTCCTAGCAATCTCCCTGGTCCATATCGTAGCATTACTGTATGGTTCGGCCCGTCGACCTCGGTCCATGCTTTTCTCGATCAGTTGGCTGCACAGCTAAGTGGCAGACTATGAACGTGAAGAAAAGCTGTGGACCCAGAACCACACAAATTTAGATCAAGCGTTTTTTTCTGCTATCCTTAAAATGATCATGGAATGTGTACTCTCGACGCGAAACCAGCACACAGGCTGGGGGTTAAGGACATTCATTATTCATGGCCACAGCCCGAATGGAAGCAAAGTGCCGAAAGGCTCGCCCCTTCCGGGATGGTGGGAGGGTAAAACTTGGCTGCGCGCTCGGCCGTAGAATTCCAAATGAATGCCCTTTTCTAACTATACATGTACTACACCTTTACCGGCCTAGCTCGGACTAACTGACAAGCAAACTCGGAAGATAGTGAAAGATATATTTTGTGTTACGCTGGGCTACTGGTGTATCTTACACCAAATGT
>KV736474.1:0-10314 GCA_000500225.2 Phytophthora pinifolia | reverse complement strand
TCGACGAGGACGTCGTGTGACAGTCGGGGAGAATTGTCACGGTCCTACGCCACCTGACGGTCTTGCCGTGCTTGCTGACCGCATCAGCAAGCTGTGCGCCGACGAGCTGAGGCGTCAGGCCTCGACCCGAGGCGCGTCGACGTCCGTACAAGGTGCTCCCCATGCTTTCCGAGCGTGACACCACAGTGTCCTCGGTTAAATGTCGTTCAGAGTGGAACTCTCAAGGCTCGGCAGGAGCTTGAAGACCGCGTCTGCTCTAGGAAACGCAAGGCTGCTTAGCAGCGAGGCTGTAGTTAGCCTCTGAGTCGTGAATCTACCTCGTAGAACAAGTAAGTGAACAAGAGAAACTTTTATTGCTTTAAGAGCTCCTATCTGCACTATACTCCGCTTCCGGAACGAAGCCAACGACTCGAGGAAGACCGCGACACTCTAGTGAGCTAGTGGCTGGCGGCCAGGCCTGCACGGCTTCAGCTGCACAAACTTGTCAAGATGACGCTCAACTGCCGGCAAAATCGTCGATTGCGTCGGGCGGTCTTCGACAGCGAACTTCCGCTTTCGCCAGCGATCGACTAACGCGTTTAGTGCTGCAAAGCTGGTCCCGTATTTCGCCAGCTGACCGGCCAAGTTTTGCCCCGCAGCACGCTAGACTTGTGCACTATACTATATCGCTAGGAAGGTCGACAAGGAGTGTGTGGAGAAGAGCTACTGGACCAAGGAGACGAAGAAGGCTCGGAGTAAGTTCGGAGAGTGAGAAGACTTGTGCGCGACTGCAAGCAAGAGGACAAGGAACCATCGAAGATGTTCGGAGGATTTGGAGACACGCGTCAGGGTGGCGCGAGTGGATGTGGGCGCCCCGGGGGTGCTGAAAGGGAACGCCTCGAAGGCTTGGAAGGACGCGAGCGCGAGGGGGGCGCTCCCGGCGGAACCGGCGAGGATCGACCTGTGAGCGTCCTGATGGAGGATCTGGTGGAAGAAGCGTCAGTCAGAGTTCCTTCGGCGGCGACGGCGGCCGGCCGAGGAGACCTCAAGGATGAGCTCCTGACCGACATGTGGGCCGAGGAAGAGGAAGAAGAAGACAAGCTTGTGCTCCGCGAGGCGGCTGATCTCATGGCCGCTCAAGGGGAAGAGGGACTGGCGGCGACCCTTGCGGAGGGCGGCGGTGAAGAGCGAAGTCATCTGGACTGCAGCCCGGACTGAGTCCCCGCCCGTGGCGACCGCGTCTGCGATGGCGACTACGACGAGGGGACCCTCGTCAAGCGATCCTCAGAAGCCGCCGGGCCCGTGACGCACGAGGTCGCTTCCCCAACGTCGACGGCGGCCGTGCTCGCTAGCGCAACCCCTAGTGTCAAGACTGATGCACCGTCCGATTAGGAGGACGATGAGCTCCCCGACGAGTCCCCGGCTGCGACGAAGAACTCGGCCGTGACGGCGTCGATAGACGCCATGACGCTAACTATTCGAGACTTCATGGGAAATCAGCGGCTGTGGCACGCCATGCAAATGCAGCTCCAATGGCCGGAACCGTGATGCGTCCGTGAATATGACTACCGCCTCCCTGCCTCCGTCGAACATGAGATCGCAGCAAGGCAGCGATCGGTCGTTCCGTGGCATCTCCATGGAAGCTGACAGCCGCACTCAAGAAGAAGTCCCTGTCGGTGGCCGGTGCGGTTTTAAGCGAGTCACTTGTCGACGTGCGACCATGGATTGCAGACGGTGTGGTCAAATGGGCCTCATCCGGGCCGAGTGTGACAGCAACAGCGGAGCTAGATACCAGAGTGGCTTCTCGAGCCCCCGCAGCAGCGGCTGTTTCTTTGTAAGCAGCCCGGTCATGGCATTAACGCGTGCCCGGTTCTGAGGCGTCCGAGTCCATCTTGGTGCACCTTGCGCGCTTAAAGGACGACCATGGGCGTGGCCCACAGCGTCTCATAGAGCGTCGACCAGCGATCCGGGCTCGGGCCCTCAACTTGGCTCCGTTCGCCAGGCGGCGATAGCGGAGCGCAGACACCTTGGTCAGCTCGGCCCACTTATACACGAAGCGGCCGACCGGCATCCAAACCTGACGATACGTTGACGACCGGCCACGTGATTGTCCCGCTCGCAACCCATAGTAGTTGGCGCCAGTGGGTCATCACCGTTTCGATCGCCAGCCCGGCACCGAACGAAGCCGTCGCGAAGCAGCACGTCGCCCAGTCGACCACCACGTCCATGCCGTCTTTGCTTCCAAAAGGAAAGTGAGCCGCTCGAGAGCAGCCTCAGTCGCCGACAGAGATTAACCCAGCTCTGCCCGCTCCTGGGCGCCGCACGGGGTCTGGATAGGAGCTTTGCGACGCGGTGAGAGACCGGCACCTTTGAGCGTCGAGAGAACCCGTCTTGCCGGTCATTCATCCGGTCTGGGGCCGGTCAGGGACTTTCGGTGAGAAACGGCGGCCAGAGACACACCCGAGGCACTAACGGCCGTTGCCTCTTGCCGGTGGACACTACAAGGTCCACCCCCTCCTAATCACAGGGGAAGTGATGGGACCCGATCCGTGGCCTTCAAGCCGCCGGCGTGGCCACTTGCCCCTCATTCCAGTTTTCGCCGCGCACCCCCGAGGCCCCTACATCGGCCGCCTCTTCGCCCCCTCCTCCGTCAATGCCTCCCCCCCTTTCACTCACTATCATGGCCCGCTCCACCCGGTCCAGCGACCCATCGGCCGAGGAAGTCCTCGGCGGGCTGTTAGCTGATGCTGACGCCGACGGCCACGACGAGGCCGCCGCCCAAGTGAACTTCTGGACGCGCTTCCGCGGATACCTCGCTGCCAACGAAGGCTCGACGGGTCTGGCGGCTCTCGACACTCTCACTGCTGCGGTGATAGCCGGCCGCGACTCGACGCATCTGGCCCTGAGCGAGACCGCCGTGGTGTTGCCGCCGCTCGAGATGATGAGCTCCGGGGAGGCGGCGCCGCACGAGATCTTCCTCGATGACCCCTCTCCGGAAACCAAGCGTTCGGCGTCGCGCGCCCACGGCAAGTCGCGTCGGTCTTCCTCAACGAAGAAGCAGCAACCGGCGAAGAAGAAGAACAAGGCGTTGTACCAGCTGAAGCTACCCGAGAAAACGCCGGAACGCGTCAAGAGGTATTCTCAAGGCGGCCACCAAGATGGGCAAGACGCCGTACCAGTTGGCCCGGTCAGCGCGTCTGGTACGATCCGCTCCGACACCTGGATCTCCTTCTGGTCCACTACCGCTGGTGGATGAAACACCTCGAGGTTTGCTTCTTCTGCGCGTTGTACCCACCTTCCAAGGAGGCGGAGCACAGGCGTAAGCAAAACGCGACCGCGAACTTGATGCGGCTGCGCTTTATAGGACGGAACGTCCTCACGTTTGGCTACTACGGCTTCCTCCGTGCCTTCGAGACGTTGTCACACGACACACTCATGTGGCTCGGGGGCAAAGCTCGGTGTCCGCCAAGACCCAGACGTCCGTGGCCCAAGACCTGACTTCGCTTCTCAAGCAAGACCCAGCCCGCTACAAGCGGACGGTGGACCGTGCATTGGACCCACTGCGCATCGATGAAGACGGATATGCGTCCATTCCAGAGCTCTTGGAGCAATCGGGCGCCCTGGATAGCACCCGCAAGGTCACGCGCCGTCTCACGGACGAAGTACTGGCACACATAGCTTATGACGCGACAGGAGGTCCTCCAGAGCGGCCGTCTTGGGTCGGCAATACCAGCAACGGCGTGTGGAAACAGCTTTTATCGAGCAAGGGGCTTCATGCCATCCAAGCCGCGCACCATAAGGAAAATAGTCATTTTTTATATTAATCGATTTTCAAGACGCTTGTGGAAACAACGAGAGTGGAGACTGTCGAACATCGTCGACCACCACAGGAACCGGCTCGCTTGGGTTTGTCGGGGTTCGCCGTCTTGGGGCTCGAGTTGGCGGGTGGCTGCTTAACCGAAGGACTCGACGATTTCTGGACGGCTGAGGAATCTGCCTGATCGTCCGGGTCTTCGCTTGCGGACGACTCCGATCACCACAAGACGGATCCAAGGAGGCCCCCATTGTGTCCCTCCTCCTCCTCGTGTCAGAGGGCTTTCAATGCGAGAGAAGCGACGTCTCGTAGGCGGACAGGAGAGGCACGTGAGCATAGGAGATCGCAAGAAAACAAGGAAATCCCCCTTGGACGACGTTGCTGCTCTACTAGATGGAGCGTACAGCATGGACATCGCGAAGGGGATGGTGGATTCTCTACCGCTAGAAGATGTCGAAGTTAGAGCCCTCATCGCGCTCCTCAGCGGGATCACTGGCGTTGTCGTCGTCCTGCCTGTCCTCAGAGCCTGAGTCTTGACGTTTCAATTTCTTTCGAGGGCGGCATCGGCAGCTCGTCTTCGTCGTCGTCCTCGGTCAATCCGGTGCGCGAGGCCTCCTTCGCGGGCGGTTGCTTGGTATGACGGAACGGTGGTGTGGGCGGAAGGACGGTCGGCTGCTGGGCCTCGTCCTCGAAGTCCGAGTCAAACTCCCGAACATCGGCCTGGTCGAAAGGTTTCCCTTCGGCGGGTGGGTTGTACTTGGGCGAGGCAGTTTCCTTTTTCCATCTCCATTCCGTTCACGAGTTCCAATCGTAAATCACATAGCTTTTTGCGAGAACTCACAACCAACTCAGGCGTTTGCGGCATACAGCATCAGCAGGTCGTCGTCGGTCACGTCGGCGTTTGCGTCGGTTAACCGGGCGCTCCGACACAACGCCGGTAGACCGCGCTTCGCCCTTTCAGACTGCTCGTAGCGTGTCACCAGCTCACCATATTCGGGCATCAACGACGCCCGAGACAACCAGAATGTCTCGAAGTTGGCGGCCAAGGCTAGGTATTCAGTCCCCCCGCCGACCGTCCTTTTGGCGACAACTTCCAGAAGCGGCAGATCCACTCCCGAAAACGCAGTGTCATCACGACCGACGTTCCGTCGTTCCACGAAACTGGACTGAGGCAGATATTTCCTCCAAAGGACCGTTCCCGCCGTTAGCGCCGTCCGGGTTGTCCATTCCGTTCGGTACCTCGCCCCAGTAGGGCCTCGCTGAACGGTTCAGACGTTGACCGTGATCGCCTTGTCCGGATGGGAGGGGATGTCAATTCGATAAGCGTTCTCGCCAACTTTGGCGACCACTCGGTAGGGGCCATGCCAGGAGAAGGCAAGCCTTTTCGTGCGAGCATCACCGAGCTTCGCTCTGAAGAACTGGTATACCCGCACGGGATCTCCGATCTGATACTCGACGGGCGCTTTGTCGCTCAACCGGGTCTCGTGACGGTCTTGAGCCTTAAGGAGCTGTCGTTCCACCAGCGACCGTGAATTTCTCAGGGTGGAATAGAGGTCTCTCCGGTAGCACGCGACTTCATTGCTGCGATATGTCGTTTGCCGAGGTTCAGGAAGGCCACGCCCGTAAAGTGTGAAGAACGGGGTATCTCCGATATCTCGATTGCTTAGCGACAACGAGTCTAACTTAACGCCCGAAGTCGCCAAGTCTTTTTATCAGACGCTGGGCATCAAGAAACTGTACGGATCAGCGTACCATCCTCAGACGCAGGGCTTGGTAGAACGGCTTAACGGCACGCTGATCAAGATGTTGAAGATGCACGTGAGTGAAGCACAGGCCGACTGGGACCTGTATTTACTCAGGGTGTTATTCGCCTACCGAACGGCTTTCCACGAGGCTCTCGGAGATACCCCGTTCTTCTCACTTTACGGGCGTGGCCTTCCTGAACCTCGGCAAACGAAATATCGCAGCAATACAGTCGCGTGCTACCGGAGAGACCTCTATTCCACCCTGAGAAATTCACGGTCGCTGGTGGAACGACAGCTCCTTAAGGCTCAAGACCGTCACGAGACCCGGTTGAGCGACCAAGCGGCGGTCATCGCCGGACGCAGCAGGTCCCGCCTCGAGTGGACCCTTCCCAAAGTCACCGGGGATCTTCAGTATGCCCTTCAGCGGGACCGTGTGCTTGATCGAATAGAGCGGCACTGCTTCGTACTCGTCGTCACTCTCATACAGGTCTTGTTTCGCATACGGGCGGTCGCCTCTTCCTCAGTTTCTGTATTGGTCTACCGGGCGGCCTCCTTCGTTGACAGAGCAGCGTCAGCCTCTTCGCCACCGGCGCCTGCTCCCTGCGGGAGACCGACAATATCTTCGCCGTCGCCTCCCAACTCTCTTTCATCGAGCAAAGTCGTCGCCTCTTCCGCGGCGATTTCCGCTTTTTTTTTCGCTCGGGGTCCCAAGGGACGAGCCGACCAATTCTCTAGGGCCGGCTTCTCTCGGGGACCCCTCCATTCCCACGCGGTCGTCACCACCTCAGCTCTGGCGGTCGACTCGTCGTCAGCTCCTCGTTCTTGGCTTGGGCCCCGAACACTTCGCGTGAGCTCGTCTGAGTCCGGTCATCTCAATCATTCCTTCCTCATCGTTTCGGACCGTGGCATTCCTTGCCGAACGGTCCTCCATTCATTCTTCGTCGGTAGGGGCTTCCATCACCAACCGGCCATTTCTCGTTTCTTCTTCTGCTTCGTCGTGGCAATTTCTGCCAACCGGTCCTGCTCCTTCATCTTTTCTTCAATCTCCCAGCTCCTCCTCCTCTCAACGTCGTTAATCGTCCGCGCTCTCTCTGCGTCCGTACGGTTGACAAGCAGGTCACTTTTCGGCTCCGAGAAAGGAGTGACCCTTTCCTCTCCTTCCTCACGCCCCCGTCAAATCTGTGACGGTTGCGCCGCCGCAGCCGGCACTAGAGCCCTCAGTGACGCTGTCTACAAGTGGTTGGACGCCTTCCCCGCGTACTGGTGCGTGTTCTTGCCTAATACGGTGGAATACACCGGTTACGTGTTGGCCAAGTATTGGACCGGCTCGCTCGCAGCCGTACACCTCTCGTGGAGCCGTGGAGAATACTCAAGATGACCGGCTCCTTGCTGTACGTGCTGATCTATGCGTCCTTCTACGCGGGCACTGGTAGCTACGATGGAATTGAGTGGGTCTGTCAAGGATGGCTCGGTGTGCTCGCGGCGGCGGACTACTACTTTGCGTTGGGAAACGACATCCAGTCCTACCACGGTATCACGGTCCACCGTGAGGCAATGCTGGTAAGCGTCGCCTTCGCAGCGGTGGGCGCGCTCAGCCGCCTGCATCGCTGGTACTCGCTAGCCGTCGGCGGCCTTGGGCCGGAGCGCTTGACCAAAGAGCGGTACGCCGTGTGGCTGCGCGACATGGAAGAACAAGACCAGGCTGAGCGACTCAGTGAAGCGTTCTGGGAGCAAGACGGAGCGGTGCCCGGCGCCGGTCGGCTCCCGGTGCCAGCTCTGAGCGGTCGTGAGGCGGAACGACGCCGGCTGCAGGCAAAGGTGACAGCGGCGCGCCTCGAGGAAACAGCATATCACGAAGAGGAGTGCCGTCGTCAAGGTCAGATGCCTCGACGCGAGCCCACCGAAGCCGTGCACGGTCGTCGAGGACGCCGACCCGGAGTCGGGGGGATTGCCCGGAAGGAAATCGGGAGGCACGGTGGGCTCCGTCTTGGTCACGGTGACGAGCTTCCGTGGACGACTCTCACCCTACATGATCGCCTCCTTGCAGAGCAACTGCGGGACGACACGGGACCCGCCGTGGCCCAGGTGACCCGGGCCGACCTATTCCAAGCCAACTGGTCTCGCTAGGGTGTGGGACCGGGCGGCAGCCCGAATTCCCTGCGCCTCGCAGTTCCCAAACGAGTACCGCGGCTCCTAGTGACAGTGGAGGCCGCGACAAGGCGCCCGGTCGAAGTACATGTCGGCGCCGCTCTGCTCAAGATAGAATACAAGTGCAACACGGCGACGCGGGGCAGGCGCCGTATCGGTGGAAGCCAAGATTGTCGGCAGGAGCTCAGGGTGGACGTCCCGGACTCAGTGAAAGGTAAGGAACACGGTCGGCGGTCGACCGTATTGAACCTAGAAAAGAAGCGGTCAGTCGTGAATTTACCCGGTAACAAGCAAGCAAATAGTCTTGACATAAGTTGTTGTATTGGTCGTTAGACTGCTTAAGTTTTCTCTCTAGTATTCACCCCTTCCGTCCGACGCCTGACCGTCCCTTACCGGAACGGTTCGCGACAGATCCTCGATAGTGGTGGATGGTTTTATCTGCAAGCTTGCGTGTGGTGTGAAATTACATCAGATTCCGGTACCTTATCAACTTCACCAAAGCAGTACTTGATAATCTTCCAGCAAAAACCTGTTGAGCCTTACAGCAGCTGATCTTCTTCAATAGTTTGCAGTCACTCACTTTCTCGCTAGGCGTTTTCGTTCGGCTCCAAGAATTTCTTCGTCAAGGGGGCCATTAAATATAGCTGCTGCAATGTCGTGACGCGGGTGACAGCTACTAAGAATTGAATGCTCTCACAGCGGTATTTTCGATCCAGTCAGCTCTTGGTATGTTCTGCGCTTTTGGTGAACTGACAACCACCGTTCCTACCCCATCCGAGGTATCCAGTGGCGCGCAGTTCCCGCCATCTCCCTCTAGCATCATTCTGGAAGAATCTTAGAATGTTCGCGTTGGCAGCCGAGTACGTACAGGTCTGCACCCGTCACTTGAAGGGTCAAAATTTACGTAAGGTTGCTTGAATGTCGCTTCAGACCGTCAACATTCATCCATTTTGGGATATAGTATGAGGCTATTAGTGTCTACGTCATTTAAACTTTATATTTGTATTGTATTTGTTTTCTGAAAATGTCATTGCTATCCAGATATGTATTTTTATAGGATCCCCTAAAAAAACTCTGGATATAAATATCAGAGAACTCTCGCGCAGGTTGATATGATCGCGCGCACGCCGTGGGTCAATCATGGCATCGTTGTAACAAGCACTTCAACATGCTAAGTGTAGCACCTCATCGGGGCGTGCAGCAACTCGAGCCAGGAGATGCGACCGCAGGCCACAATAGCAGTTGCAGACCAGAATCTTACTAGCCTGCTGTTCGATTCGTTGGGTTTTTAGCTGGGGGTACTCCGCAGGGTGAGGCCGTATTTTTTTTTACGGAACTGTTGGAGTTCAGGATTTTTTGCATGGATACGTACAAGATTAAATCCTGGTATACATCCAGGATTGCGCTTTTCCCACAAATTCGGTTAAATCCAATTCAGAGAGTTCCGACCGAGAGTCAAGTAAAATTATCACTGCCAGTCAAAGAGACCATGCCCCGCTCGGAGAGGAACAAGCGAGTTCAGCGTTCCAAGAAAGGAGACGATGATTCACTCTTGGTCCCTGAAGGCGTTGATCCGTATCAGCGTACGTATATATGCACGCACGGGTGGAAAAAACGAAAATCCCGTGGCGAGGGCAGCCGGCCGCGCCAGCACATTCGCACCACGGATTGCTCATTCCGGTTTGTGGTGCACTGGAATTTGCTACGTGGGGAGCTGCAAGTGAAGAATGGAAAATTCGCACACAACCACCCTTTGTCCGCTCAGGCTTTCGCAACGTATCCCTCTTCTCGCGGTGTGGACAGCGCATTGGTCAGTGCTCGTGTTGACGGAATGCTGGCCGTCGGGGCCAAACGTTCAAAAATCTACGACTATCTTTTAGAGCATGACCAAAACGTGGTTCAAGTCGATGTCGACAACATGATGCGCGCCCATTCAGCTTCCATCACTGGCGGTGACGACAATGAGGCTACGGCTCGTGAGCTGGTTGCTTTCTCGGCCTTGGATCCTGAAAACATTTCTTCGGTCGCTGACACAGAAACCGGTGAAACTGGAGTCATTTCTCTGGCTACTGCACACATGCGTCGTGTCTTCAGCCGGTTTAGTGAGCTCCTTCTCGTAGACTGCAGCCACAAGACTAACATGTGCGAATCTAAATATCCAGGATTGTACAGGATTCCCCACGATGTTTTGTAATTGACCATTATATTGTGTTATGTGAGACAGATACAACTACCAACTATTGACTTTTATGACCATGAACGAATTTGGCGAAGGCGCCGTTGTGCAGCACTCGCTTTTAGAAGCAAATGGAGATCGGCAGATGGCGAAGGCGATCGAGGACTTCCTTCGCTCACACCCGACACGGATTAACTTGCTCCGGGTGATTGTTGTGGATAAGGACCTGAATGAGATCCGAGTTCTTGAAGCTCGTTCCCCCGAGGCTCGCATCCTTATTTGTCACTTTCATGTGATTAAATATCTGAAGGAAATGCGGGCGAAGCCGGATTTCGGGAAGATGTCGGCTGAAGATGCGAGTCAGATCGATGCTGCTGAGGCGAGGCGGGTGAACGCCTTTCTCGTCCAGGTGTACAGTGCCGGTTTTCCCTTCCGGAATGCGGACGGGTCAG
>AWVW02053829.1:0-35305 GCA_000500225.2 Phytophthora pinifolia | reverse complement strand
GGGGGGGGTGCACTCTTGATGGGTGCCTCGAGGTATCTCAGTTTGCCCATCTCCTGATTTTTTCTTGGTCGGACGACTTGGTCGGTCGATAATAACTTGAGCTTTGTTTACTGGAATCGTCCGTCCAGGCTTTCAGTAAGTCCAGGAATGTGTCGTCCAGGTTTTCCTCCGTTCAGGACTCATGTCGTTCAGGAGTCCAGAAGTTCACGAAGTTGGACGATCGGGGTTGTTGGTTGATCTTTTGGGGTTGTCGGTCAGGCTCATATGCGGCTATGGCTGTGTCAAGACAGGTGGCACTCTAAATATAGAGGCTCTTGCACGCTCCCTTGGGCTTTACCTTGTCGTCGGGTCTTGGTGGCAGTACGTCCAGGACGGATACGTCCAGGGCTACCAAGCCCATCCACAGCAGACGCAAGCTCTGCCACTCCATGATCGTTCTATAAACTCCACACGTCCCACTCCGCCTCGAAGTGGAACCCACCATCCAGCCAATCACAATCAGGGACGAGCAGCTGTTGCAGGTCTCAGGAAAAATCCTTGACCACATCGTGTCACCAGTCTTCCTGGCGATCTCATGAAGAGAAACGCCGCCGTCGTGGAGCCCGATGATCCACCAGTACTCCTCGGTGGTGAAGGCTTTGCCGCGGCCCATTCGATAGCAAAATGGCAGGCTAGTTAAGTACTGAAGCGCAGCAATCTGCATGGCAGCACGTTTCCACCATTCGTCTTGCCTGTAGGGACAATCACTCTTTAAATATAAAAGTTTGTATTGGGTTACATAAAACCGTGCCTTTTTGACAGAAAAGGGGTATGGTACTTGCTTGTGTCGCGGAAGCCAAAAACGGCAATCTGTATGCCGGCCCTACGAAGGGCTTAGAATTCGCAGTTGTTAGCACTTGCCTGTTCTACCTAGATGTCGTCCGAGCAACATATCTAAACAGTACCTAGTGGAAGCCAAGATATCGGCGGAAGTGTGGCGCCAAATCGATGGTCCTATCGACTTGGCGCGCACTGTAGCTCGGCGACGAGCGTATGGGGTGAGTGGGTTTGCACACGTCTCGTGTGAGGAATGGGGAGGGCCTCTGCAGGAACAATGTGCTGATCGTGTCCTCGAAGCCAGGCCTGCGGTATGCACAGTGGTGGCGCGTCAACGGGCGTTGCTTCTTCCTGACGGTGGAGCGCAAGGATGCGCATTGCGGATTGAGCGTCTGGTCTACAGCTTGCAGTGGCGGAGATGTACATGTGAGCTCGAGGTATGGTTTTATGGATGGGTTCATTGCACACTGTGTGGTGAACGGCGTTAGAGCAATAAACTTAAAAAAAAAGCTAAAAATTTTTTTTTAGCTTTTTTTTTAAGTTTACCACACTTCCGCCGATATCTTGGCTTCCACTAGGTTTTAAATTTGGTGAATTTATTACCCATAATTACAACAGCACGATCGGCTTGGAGCACCCTTAACTACAATAACACAACAGCTTAACAGGAATTTCGGGCGCCCTTAATGATGACAATATATTACCATGGGTAAGCATTGGAGGCGAAGATTCACCACAGCGAATTCGTTATTGTAAATGTTGTCAACTCAGTGAAGTTGTATATCATAAAGGGAGAGCACGAACGTCAAAGCGTTGGTGCTAGAGCTGCTCCGTTTCAGAGCGCAGGAACTCCAACAGCTTCTAGTCAAGATACAGATGATGTCTAAGGCGCTGGGTATATTATTTCTCCCAAAAAGATCCTCGAGCTAGCGTCGGAGATTATTGCCATCGGCAGACTCGCTGGGAGCGACGAAAGCATCGCCAGACTTGTCCGCCGAAGGTGAGTATATCCCACTGCCAGAATCTGAGTTAAAGTACCAGTATTTGTTAGTACTTCACAGTAAATAAATCACATTATCATTGGCGTATATCTGGTTCCGGATTCTGCTGTAGTTAGCGGAGAGGGCTTCAGGGGGCGGTTCTGCGACAGAGAGTTTCAGAGACAAATGGAGACCATGGACAGATTGAGCGCCCTGGACCTGACCGTCGGCGTGTGCACAGCGGCCGCACTGGTGCGCCACCGCCGGGCCGCGTACTCGACCCTGGTGCAGCGCGTGCGTCCGCCCGCGCTGGAGAAGCGGCCCAAGATGGTGCCCTTCGGCGCTCCAGCTGCAGGACGCGCGCTCCTCTCGTTCCACGCGGCGCGTTTTCTTAAATGATCGTTTCACAATTACTGGCTAGATTTTCTCGTAATTAATGGAGCATCTTCAGTACCGGTATTTTAAAGTCCTTGTGAACTTTCACGAATCCGGGGAAAATTCACGAATCCACAAAATTTCACAATATTGTTAAGGGCGCCCTTAATAGTACCTTTTATGAAAAAAAGTTAAGGGTGCACTAACAAGTACGCTGTGCGGTGTCATTCGCTTACAATTGTGCCCGTGCAAAGGCGATTGCTATCTATCTGATTTATGGATCTTAGATTCGAGATTGAGGATCGCTTGCGCGAGTTCATCACGCACATTGACGACAAGGACAGGGAAGTGTGCGCGTCTGTGCGCATCAAGGCGCGTCTCTTTTGGATAGCGTCCGACACAGGCGGCGATCTACGCTTCTTTCGCCTTTTTTTCGGCGAATGTCAGGCGCCAGAACCGTTCCAGGAGTAACAACAGGTTTGTTCTTGCATGGCAGAACCAGATTCAGAACCCACTATTTCACTCACACATCATATTTACCTCAGGCCTTCAAGCAAGCGCAACAGGCGTTTGAAGCAAACCAATTCCTCATCTCGGTCTCGCCACTCAAAGTGGGCATCGCTGACCCAAAGTTTCCGCGCCCAGGGGATGTCGTCATGATCACGCCGTACAAGCTCAACGTCTACCGCAACTGCTCTTAAGTCGATGCCAAGCTCTACGGCCTAGCTGCACCACATCGTGCCAAGTGGTGTCCACACATCCATCCGCATGCACACAAGGGTCGTGCATCTCGCACGCAGTCATTGAAGCACTCAGCCACTTTAGCGCTTTATCTTGCTAGTCCTTCACTCTCTCAATCTACGTGTTTCCATTCTACCATTCGATCTGATCGTTCATTTGCTCTTTCTTCTACCGCCAAGGATGCACGCTTGGAATGCAAAAAAAACTGTGCTTTTCGGCTTGTATGCTGACGGTTTGTGATAGCCCTTCCCCTTTTCCAACATCAATGTTGGAATGAACAAGTCGTACACCGTATTATACGTTATATACAATATAATACCTACACTGATCAGGGTTAGGGACCGCAGCTGAAAAATATATTTTCTTCAAAACTGTTTATCCTCTAATACACATTTCACAAAAAAATGCTCTTATGTGGCATAATGCAGCTTATCAAAAAAATCAATGGGGTAATGCTGGGTCAAGATACCTTGAGGCCCCACACAACTAGAGCCCGAACTGCAAACCGACGTCATGTACTTAATATCCAAGTTACTCGTCGTCCGAATTCTCGGAGTCATCGTCTTCATCATCATCGTCGTCAGACTCCTGCAGCCAGTCAATAAACTCCTCCAAGTCCTTGGTGGACGCAGCCGCCAGTGCGTCCTGGGCCTTTTCCTTGTCCACACTCGCCTCGTGCCACTCCAAGATCACATCTTCGCCGACCCACTCCAGATCATACACCGTCTGCAGCAAAAAGCGAAACAACGGCAGCCAAACCGTTCGACGCTCCTCCGGGGCAGCGCAGTAGCACTCCAGCGATTCGACCACCGCCAGCTGATCTTCCTGCTCCACAAGACATCGCTGGATCACGGAGCTCCACTTCTGGAACTTGGTGCGCACGTTGCCTAGGATCGTCATGGCCGACTGTCCGTTGCCCGTCGGGATCAAGTCCAACAGGCCCGGAACGATGGCACCGATCACCTCGGCGAAGGACTTGTTCTGCGCGAACTTGAAGCTCTTGATCTCCATGAACAGGTCGTCCACGTTGTGGCCTGCCGCGTCTCCAGTGCACACGTTCTCGCGGATAATCTGCTGGAACGGCACCTCGATGGCTGTCGCGTTAGCCTCGGCCAGCAGGGCATCCTCGTCCTCATCTTCCTCCTCGGACGAGCTCAGCGTGTCCCATTCCTCCCAGCGGTGCATCTTCTTGGAGACCACGTCACGCGCTCCGATCAGCGTGCTCTTGAGCTTCTCCATTCGGCGAGCCTTCTTCTTCGCCTCCGCCTGCTCCTCATCTTCGTCTTCTCCCTCCTCGTCGCTGTCTGATTCCACTTCAATGTCGTCCTCGTCCAGCGTCCAGATCCGCCCAACTCCGCCGACACCGACGTCCTTCGGGTCCCATTGCGCCGGCGCACTACCCACATCAGGCTCCTGCTTTTTAGCTGACGTGCCTTCATCTTCGTCGGAGAAGAATCCATCGTCCTCCACCTGCGCGAGGCTCTTCGTCACCTTGGTGTACGGCGGCAGCGAGAAGCCTTCGCCAATCACCACGCCGAACGACAGCACGCAGCCCTCGCCGATAACGGCGCCGCGCTTGACCACGACGTTGTCACACAGGATGGCGTTGGTCACCGTGGCGCCGTCCTCCACGACCACGTTCGACCACAAGAAGCTGCCGTCCACAGTCACCTTCTCCCCGATCACGCAGCCCTTGCCAATGGCGCTCTTCCGCACACGCGAGTGCTCGCCCATGGTCGTTCCGGCTCCGAGAATGCACTCGCGCTGCACGTCGCCCGTCCTGGCCACCGTCACGTTGGCGTCCTTGTAGCGCATGCCGCGCAGATACTCGTAGTGGGTCACCTCTCCTGCTCCAAGGTAGTTGGCGTCCGGCACCATGGGGAAGACCCAGCGCTGCAGAATGGCTTGCGAGACGCCGGCGTACGTCCTGGGGTCCATGACCCTCGCCGCGAACTCGTCCGTGACGACCTTGACGAAGAACTTCTTGCCAAGCTCGTAGTTCTGCACCTCATTGTGCAGGAAGTCATGGCGCAGATCCTGGTAGTCAAAATCCTCGGCGAATTTAAGCAGCACCTCGGGCGAGCACACGTCCAGGTAGCAGTCCAGCAGGTCGCTGCGCAGCGCGATCTGCGCGTGGTCCTCCAGGAAGAGCGTAGCTAGCCGCGTGCTGCGCTGCTGCGGGTCATCCTCGTACAGCACGAGCTGCGACGTGGCAGCGTCCACGCCCACGATCAGCTCGTCGTCCAGCGGCCTCACGCTCGTCGCGAAGTTGGGACGCAGCTCCTTGAAAATGCTCGTCATGATGCAGTTGGGGTCGGCCTTCTTGCGGGCCTGGTGCTCTGCGATTGCAGCTTGCAGGTCCACGTTGGCCACCACGTCTCCACTCATAAGCACAAACGGGTTGCTCTGCACCAATTGGCGTCGGTCCAGTTCTCGCAGTGCGTCGCCGGCCGTGAGGCAGCTGGGGCTGCTGATGCACGTGACGTGGAGGCGCTGGGCCACTTGAGACTGCGACTCGATGAAGCTCTCGATCATGTCGGTGTGGCCCGTGCAGAAGAGCAGCACCTCTTGGACGCCTGAGGCGGCCAGGAATTCCAGCGAGTATTCCAGCATAGGGACATTGGCCAGAGGAAGCAAAACCTTGGGCAGGTCCAAGGTGATGGGACGGAACGTCTCATTGAAGGAGTCGGCGAACAGCACGGCCTGCAGAGGAGCTTCGCGGCGCGTGTCGTCGCTTGCGTTGGCCGCCGGGGAAGCGCGACGGCGGGGCATCTTGACGCAGGATTGAGCTGTTGGTGGCCCCGTGACTTTGCGATTGTGACTTCCAGCAAATTTGCCTCCGATTGTTTTTGACTACCCGGATGCAAGTTGAAGTCGACGATAACTTTAGCCCAAGACGAGGGATGCCACTGCGAGGCTCGGCGTCGAGCTCTGCCTTCGATGTGGCAACGCGCAAGGTGCCGTCGCTGGCGCTGGTGCCGAGGAGTCATCTGCAGCATGTGAAGAGAGGCGACAAGAAGGCGGCGGGCAGCACTCAGCTCCCGCTTAGGAAGGCGATGCAGCAGAAGCAGCAGGACGAGCGTGTTAATCGAGTGGGAGACGGTAAGGAGGACGAGTCCTCGTCGCCGCCACGAGCTGCGAGACGCCAGCCGCTCGGTGATCTGCTCGATGTGGTGGAGGAGCAGTCGACATCGCAGCAAAAGTCGTCTCCTGGACGACATGAGAGCGACACGAAGGAGGAGGACGGAGAAGGAGGTAACAGCAGCGACGACGACAACGAGGCGGAGCTGAGACTCGGTGAACGGTTCCTGAATATGATGGCGCTCATGGCTTGCCTGGCGAGTCAGTCGCTCGGGGATGACTCAGCGTCTGCTGGTTCTCCGACTCGACTCGCAAGAACCAACACAGAGAGAACTCGGTTCGCTCGAACCAACCCGGAGCGTACACTTAATCCAATTGCTTCTGCACTGGCGCCACCGTCTCCACCGCCACCGCCATCGCAGCAGAAATCACCAGTAAGATCTCCAAAGCACGCGATACGAGAAGTAGCTGACCGACTGCCACGCGCTCTACAAGGACAACTCACGTTTGACATTTGCATGCTGCTACCGGCGCCGCTGAACGATCGACAAACCCCACTACGGTCTCCAATCCGAAGGAAGCGGCTGCGGAAGCGAGTGCGACGACGACGCCTGCGCCGTCGAACGAGACGCACATGGCAGGCGTCGCACGCGAACTGGCCGCCTCACGCCTCCGTCGACTACATTGTTAATCACTCTCGTCAAGACATTGCAGGGATAAGTGCCACCCGTTTCGTAGAGAAGCTCGGTGAACAGAAAGTGAGTGCGCAGGCTCTTCCCCGAGTGCTGTCGATGCCGCTGCCGCTACTCCGCCGGATCAACACCACAGCAACGAAAGCTGCTGATGAACTGGGAAATGAAGATGCAAGCGAAGACGGCGAGCCTACAAGCGAAGACGACGAGCCTACAAGCGAAGCACAAGACAGTGAGAGTGAAGTTGATGAAGAAGCGCGACACGTCGACGTTGGCGAAAGCAGTCAAGATGACGAAGGGGTGAATGTGTAGTTTCATCTGATAGTAGATTGACTGCGCTGTACATGCCCACTAACTCTATGTGGCATCAGACTTCCCTGCCTGGTGACGACACCTCCGCACCTTCACCTCCGCAAGAAGAGAGGAGGCTCCCCCTTGAAAGCCGCACAGTTGCAGCCCCACCAAGGAAGCGGCCGTTGTATCACCAGCCCGCCTGGATCTCGCCCGAGCTGCACGCATGGCTCGTTGCGTCAGGACTATTCGCGACCAAGCCGCGCCGCGAGTTGCTCTCCGCGGGAGTCTGAACTTGCGCCGCCTCGTGCCACGCCGTCGTCGCCATCGTACGCCTAAATATTAACACCACGGCGTGGCCGCGGGCTCCCACTTCCTCCGCCTTCGTCCGCTTCTCTTCACGGAGTTGCAGTCCTTGATCCCTTTCAAGGACTGTATCTTCTTATGTCTTGCCGGACTTGTATGTGCCCGCCGGCGGCTTGTAGCAGTCGGGCAGCATCTTGCGCTGCATCTCGTTGAAGGCAAACTTGTCGGCCTTAGTGTTCATGAAGACGTTGCGACGACGGACGCCATAGAGGCGCATGTTGGCACAGAGCGCGGCCCCTTGAGAGGCCTGCAGCTCAGCACAGAGCAAGCGCGCCTGCTCCAGTGTCACCGACATCGCCGTGCGGTCCTTGCCACTCTTGCAGCACGTCACCCGCGCGCCACCCAGAGCTCGGCAGAAGTCGGACGAGTCCATGAGCAAGGCCACGTTCTTCTTGTACTGGCTCGTCGGCGAGCAGATGTGGTGCTCGATCTGCACCAAGAGATCATCCAGAGCTTGGAGGTCATGTCGGTCAATGGCCATCGCCGCTTCGTCAGCGCCGTCGCCACCAGCAGCCGCCATGGCGCTGTTGGCGCGCAGCCGGCGGCTTTCACGCACTCGGGTCTCCGTCTCGTCCAAGCGCAATCGTCGATAGAGCGCGTACACGTTCCTGAGCTCCACCAGGTTGTCTCGGTTGACGCGTTCTTGGAGCTTGACAGCGCTGGACTTGTAGGCGTGCACGAGGCTTTGCTTCTCGTTGACGCCCTGGGAAAACAGCACACAACGCACGTGGACAACCCCGTCGCCAGTGACCAGCGATTGAGGCAGCACGGACATGTGGTCGTCGTCGATGCCCACGGTCACAAGCAAGCAGTTGTCGTTCGAGTTGGTACCCGGAGGGGTATACTTCTTGAGCGAGAAGAAGCTGCCAGTCGTGGAGTGGCGACGGAACTGGATAAAGACGTTGCGAAGCCACCGCGCTCCAGCCGCAAAGTCCTCCAGCATGCCGTACTCCTTGCCCTGCGTACTCAGAAGCGACTCGAAGTTCATCAAGTAGCCAAACGTAGGGGCACGGTCGATCTGCGCTTGGTGAAGAGCACTCCCGCTCAGGGCCAAGTCCAACGAAGCCAGCAAGCAAGCAATCGTCGCTGAGAGGATCTGGCTACCGATGACGGTAAGGCGGTCCTGCAACTCCAGCCGCAGTTTGAACGCTGCTAGGGAATCATTCCCGGACGCCGGTTGAGTGGAAGGGGCGCTGAGACCTCTTGACGATGATAAGGGTGACGTCGGGCTCTGGAACTCTCCTTCATCACTGCTCTGAAGCAAAGGCTCTTCGTCTGCTGCACCGAAAGGGTTGACCGTCATGATGGGAACCGAGGCCGGGTATCCACCGTTGGCGAAGCCCTTGGTGTGGGCCGCTGGACAGCCCATGGTCATGGTGTGCCACACGAACGGCCGAGACGAAAGCGGCGCACTTGCACCACTGCGGCTCTGCTTGTTGCTGGTCGGCGGCTTGTACGTGCATAGGAACTGGTCCTGCATATTGGTAGGCAGAAACTGCCACAAGTTGAGGTTCTTGTACGTGCTGCGCTTGAACGGGGCCACGGCCTCCGTCTCTCCACCCCCCGCCAATGCCGCACTTGCCACGGAAGAGCTCGATGCTCCTAAGGATTCCCTTTCGTTTACAGTCGTGACCATACAAGCGCGTTTGGCTGCAAGGAAGAACTTGCCATCCTTTTGCTCGTCCACCAAGCGCTTTTCCTGTCGAATGAGGAACTGACGTTGCTTGAGATACTCCTCCTGCTTCTTACGCAAGAAGTCAAGCTCTACGTTTAAACGCTCAAGGTCATGCGGATGGGCCGCCTTCATATGCAACCGTTTCTGCAGCCATCGCGAACGCTCAAGCGCTTGCTCTTCCAGGAAGTCCAGGTAGGCGATTGGCAGCGCAAAAGTGCTTCGCGGCACTCGCAAAATCTCATCCACCGCCACAAAACGCACGCTGCCAGTAGGCGCTTCGCTGAGCGCTCCCAAGCCAATGCCCGTAAGGAAAGTGTCGTTCTCCATGAACGTGCGCACATCGCTACCGCGTCTACTGCCTGGAAAGTCGATCCGCGTACCCGTAGCAATTTTCCCAGCCGTCTCGCGACCAGGAGCCAGCGTAGTCGGGATCAGGTACTTGGTATTGGCCATATCCACGCCAGAAGTGGGAAGCACGCGTTGTGGCGGCACGGATCGGAATGCCTGCACCACCAGCTGCACACTCTCACCAGAAGACAGACTCGACGACGATCCGCTGCCTGGCACCAGCGGTGCGCCAGGTCCCCCCGAGCTAGGCTTCTTCTGCTGAGGTACCGGCTGGTTATGTAGAGAATCCCGAGACGACGTGCTGCGCTCGGTGACAGGCACAGCACAAGGTGTCGATCCCAGCATCTGCTCATCCAGTAGACAGCGCCCCACACCAATTGTACCTTGGCTATTCCCCGGACTCTGGGTCAGTTGAGTCTTACACAAGGTGAGACGCAGTTGTTCATATCGCTCCAGCTCTGCAGTCATGACAATAGCGAACGGCACGGGGGCTTGCTCTCCCGTTGCCCCTGAAGCCGCTCCACAAGCTGTCACTAGAGTCGTCAACTTCACGGCATCTGTCGCTCCAAGTTCCACGAAAGTGTTGCTGCTGCGGATGTACCCGCTGACCGCCACGAAGCATCCAGTGCGATCCTTCTCCTTTTCAGCCTGCGACGTGTTTTCTACTGACCGCGCCAGCTTACTGCGTCGGCCCATGAGCACCGAGATGGACAAGTCGTACATCCGACGCTGCGCTCCATTGACGCTCTGCGGCGCCGCCGACCGGGTGGAGCTGCTGGCGCTGCTGGCCGTGAGTCGTTGCGGGTTCAGCCTCTGTCTGGTGCTCAACTCAGACTCGTCCACGACGCAGCTCTCGGCGTCGTCCGAGTTCTGCGAGGACGCGCTAGCTTCCAGCAATGCGGCCATATTGTCCTTCTCAGACGGACGGAAGGAGTTGACGGTCGTGGCTCTGGACGCACCGAGTAGCGACGACCGACGACCGTCCATGGCACCGGAAAAACTCGACACGGACATGTTGACTGAGAACTTGGAGGCTCGAATAGCGTCCGCGAGTTCCTGGCAAGAGTCGATCCAGCGCTTCTGATTCTCGTGGCTCTCGGCCTCGAGCAGCAGCGTCTGTGCGTCTGTGCGGATCTGGAATCGGAAAGGAGCGTGGCCGCCACTACGGTCCAGCACGATGGTGTCTTCAGTGATGGGGATTTCTCCCAGGAGTTCCAGTTTGTCCTCGGACGTGAAGTAGCACAGACTGGGGCAGTCACTGCGCAACATGAAGAAGCGGGATTTCCAGTTGCGACGCCAACTTCCCTGCTTGGTCAACGTGCCGGCACGCAGCACGTCGTCGGCCGTGAAGGTGGTGGGAAGGTTGGGTCGAACTGAAGCTCGTTGTTTCATACCAGTGGCAACTTTTGCCGCTTTGCCACGATGTCGCAACGCGCTTAAAACCTTGGACCGCTCTTTGGTCTCGAACACCTCGTTGTGGAACTTGCCAAATGTACTGCACAGTGGCGTCGACCGAGGCGCCGAAGAAGTTCGCTGCACATATTGACACGGTTAGACACTTTTAGACACTTTGGCCACTGGCAAAAATTGGAAAACAACGTTATCTTACCGCGCCATCGTTGAGGTCGATGGTGCCGACCGAGGAGGACGTGTTGTGCAGGCTGGTGAGGAAGTCGTCGTCGTCCACCGTCATGGTGCGCTGCGTGGGGTCCTCGTGGTGTGACACGGTGCGCGTGAAGGGCGGCGGACCGTCAGCCAGGAAGGTGCGCAGGCTCAGCGGGTACGAGTCGTAGATGGTGGCACCATGGGCCACCAGTCGCGCTCTCCGCTGCGGAGATGCCATCGCCATGACAACTCCAAATGGCAAACGAGCGAAGCAGAGAGAGTGATAAAAGACCAGTGCCAGAAGGAAGACAGATGGGAAGTGCACCACTTATATTGGGTCGTTCTGGCCACTTGCACCAGTCTTTGCAGAGCGATTTTAAGGTACACTTTGCAAGACGGCTCGTGTGCTTGTGTGAGCTCGTGTGGGCAATGCAGCGAGTAACAGAGCGCCTTGATGATAATTGAAGGCGTGGCCGGCCGATGGTGAAGGCGGAATTGGCAATGAAGCTGCAGGAAGCGCATCAAGATGTGTTTGCACTTAAGCACATTTGCAGCTTAATGGAAAATCCAGAGGAAATTTGTCACCCGGGTTGCAGGTATCGGTGACAATAGCTTCGCCTTCTTCCTTCGCTGGCGCCGTAGTTGACACGTATGCCGACCGCACGCTCGAACATCATGAGAAGGGCAAACCAGATGGCCGCTATAGCCAGTGCACGTCGCGATCGATATTGTGCCGCGAGTTCCGGCACCGGAAGCAGTGGCAAGCGACGCAACCGCCACCACGTTGCTCCAAAGGAACAGTGTGGAGACCAACGCTCGGTAACGGACGAGTTCCAGGATCGCACCCCGAAATCCCGGCATGGCTACATTTGAAGGACGGTACACGAACTCCGCTTCAATTATCAGTTTTGTTGTGCTGCACCTGGGACAGGAATGCAAGACAAAAGTCGTCAAAGCCAACGACGCCCTGGCCGCTGCGGTCCTTTTCGCTGATCCAGCTTTGAATCTCCAGGTCCGAAAGCCGTTGCGATGTCTGCCAGTCCATGGCTCGCCGCAAGTCGATGAAGCTGATGAATCCGTCGCCGTCCACGTCATACTTCCGGAAAATGGATCGCAGCGCGTCTCGATCCTGCGTTGCAGCTGGTGGTGCGAGGTCCAGACGGGTTCTGACAGCTCGACTCCTAAAGCTCGTTCGGCGACGTGGTCGTTCTCGACTAGAGAGTGACGAACTCCGGCTGCCATCGGTGGAGCTGCTGACGTCGCTTGCTTGGGCTCGGCTGCTGGTAGGGCTATCGCGGTCCAGTGAGTTACCGGTACCCTTTGAGTCCCTAGAATTCTTCTTCTTCGGCGGCTTTCGCTCCTTCTGAGGTGCTCGTCTATGACGCTTTCGAGATTCTTCCTCGGACGAGCTCTCGTCTGGAAACGGTGAGTACATGTCGGAGTCCAGAGCCTCGTCGTCTGTGCCTCGGCTTCGCGGCTTCTTGCCATTCGCTTTTTGTGCAGTTGGATTCTTCACGAGACGAAGCGCCGAGTCGGCGTCAATGCTCAAAAGCGTTTGGATAACGCTAGGGGTCTTGCTGGAGCGAACCGCGGTGTGTTCAAGTTGACGAGGAACTGATACCGAGTCAGCCACTTGGACGGGTGATACCGAGACCGGTAGCGTCTCTCTTTCCACGTCAACTAGCTCGCGCTCCGAGTCGGACGTTTCCAGTTTAAAACTCGGTTTCTTCGTTTTCGTGGGATGGTTCCATTGCTGCACTCGTGGTGCAGTTTGAGCGATTATCTCCGACCTGCTCTTCCGCGTGGATTCAAACACCATTGTACGATTGGTAGACCTCGTCGTTGTTACAGCTCCACGGCCTTGCCAGTCTTTCCAGAAGATCTCGACAGAGGTAAGAAACTGGTCGTTGATAGTGCCAACATCCTTGCTTTGTTGCGTCTGGTGGAACTCGACAACCCAAGCTGGAATGCCCACAGATTCAAGCTGCTCAAGGAACACCTGACTGGCTTTCTGAGTCGAAAAGTCCACGCAAAGGCAGCACACGAGCTGCATGAGCCTCTTTGATACAGCAACGAGTTTTCGATTGACTCGGCTGGAATCTCCAATTGTGCGCAAGTATGCAGCGTCCTTCGCAATGAAATCTCGATGCAGCACAAGCTTGCACACCTCACCGAAAAGCATTTGAGTATTCACGCTCTTTTCATTGCGCGACGCTGCAAAAACGAGAACTTCCAAGAACATCGCAGCTTCTAGCCTCTCATTGAGGCCAGCGAGCTGAACTTCCGTCGAGCTGATACTCCTATCTACACTTTGCAGCCGTGAAAGCACCGCCGCGTCCAAGAAATCCGTAGCAAGGATGCGAGAGGTAACGACGCGACTGTCGAAGTAAAGCAGCATCGACCAAAGCTGCTGCTTCTCGTCGACGGACACGATCGTTGTCGTCTTGGTTGCCTCAGAGGAGCAAGTCAATTCCAGCAACTCGAGCACCGCTCGGACATCCACACACGAAGTCACCACGGCCAGAGCAACGTCGTCGTACTTTCTTGACCGTACGGAGCTCACCAGTAACCCCACTACGCTTTCTACCAGCACAGCCAGCGTACTTTCGGGGCGTCTCAGCACGCCACTGGGGAGGTTTATGATCCAAACAACCATCTCATGCAGCACACTTCCTGCCTCGCCACCGTCTCCCGAGTCCAACATCGTGAGTTCGACGATGTCTTCCACCAGCAGCGATGGATGCGAGACGATTGAGTCCAAGAAAGCGAGTCCAGAGACCACTACGTCGCCCTGTGCGCGCGACAGCAGCGACGCTTTCTCACTGACTGAAGAGCACGCATGCGATGCTATCGCTCGCCACGCAGTTCCCACCCAGCTCCATATTTCTCTACACACCGGTGCGAACACATTGACACGGACTCTCGATGAAGTCGCCGTATGATGACCGAACAACGCTCTGGCGTACACAACAAGCTGCACCTGCTCGTTGGTAGTTCCATTGAGCTGAGTGATGTCCCTCGCCAGATCGATCGCATGGCTAACTTTCCCGTAGTTGCTGCTGGACACGAGATCGTGTTGAAACGCTGAATCACGAGCTCCCGTTGAGGAGTCGACAGCGACCAGCTCGCGAAAGCTCCGTGACAGCAACAGAATTCGCATCAAGCCGATAGCCCGGGTGCTCCCAATGAAAACAAGCTCCTCGATCATCAACTTGAACGGAGAACACTTGCGACTTGACGCTGAACGATGACTTAGACCTTCATCCGGTCGAGGGGTAAACACTCGCCACTTGCTGGGCTCCTGCTGAGCAAGACGTTGTCCTTGACGAAATAGTTGATTCATCATGTTGGAGTCCTTCATCTTCACAAAGGCCAGTGAGTTTGCCTTGCAATGTGCGATAAGGAGCTGGTCCATGCCTGCTGATCCCCAGAACTGCGTCGCTCGATCTCCACCGTAGAGGCAATTGACGAGCCACGCCATTCCCACGCACAAGATCGCAACGAGAGGATGCTGGCTTCGAGACGCACTGGACGTGCCGCTTTCTCCCAGTACTTTCAGAGCTCTCGTGGTGTTTTCCAAGACGCGCTTCACCGCTAGGACTACGTTTTGAGAGCACAAGTGCCTGGCGAATGCTCGCTCGGGGCATGAATACAAGTACGAGGGTTCCCTACTGGAAAAGACTCTTTTCGTGGCACCTCGGAGCCCAGGACTGCGTAACGGGTCGAAACGAAAGACACGAGTACTGCACTCGAGCAATGACAATGCTCCGAGTACAATTTTCTCGTCACCGTCACGAAGAAGTGTGCAGATTAGTCGCTCAAACGCCAAGTCTCGCCATACAGTTGCTACGAGCGATCGAGCGAAAACCATGGGGAAGCAGCGTTGTCGCTCAAAGAAAGGTGGCCCGAAGAACTGTTGCAGCGCTGCCACACGGAACTTGGGCACACTCACACCACTCGTGAGCTTGAACTCGATCTCCTTCGTTTCGTACAGACATCGCAGATAGTTTGTCGTCGTCGGGCTTTCAGAGGAATAGCCCTTTTGTATCAGTTGGTCTTCGGCTGTGCTCGAAGGCGTACGCCTCGGTATTTGAGGCGCATGGTCACTCCACCAGAGCGCAAGTTGTTGCTGGCGCTCCGATCCACACGAACCAACTTCGTTTCCGACTAAAAGCATCGGAGTGTAGCCGAACGGTGGATGACGAGAATCGAGCCATCGTTGCAGCACAGAGTACTTACTAGACGCCATGTCAATCCCCAGCAAACTTCTGAACAGCGGCTCGCTAAGGCGCCAGAGTACCGCGTTTGAAGCCACGTCTCGGTGATATCGTGAAGGAATCGGTCGTTCACCTTTGTCACGGGAACCCGAGTGAGTAGCAGGCATTTGGCCGCATGCTACACACTGCAGACTGTCGAGAACTTGCTGCACTATTGTCATTAACTGTGAGCTGTCCTGGAGATCCTCGAAGGTCGTCTTCGCTTCAATTAGCTCGATAACGTTGGTGAATCCTTCAAGCAGAGCTTGGATTGCCTGGCGTCCCTGCTCTCTACCGCCACTCTTTGAGCACTTCGTGAATACGATCAAAGCGATGGTGCTGAGCTGCTGTGGAACGTGGGCAACAATCGTTTCCCCGAGTGTCAGCACAAATGTATGGTCAGGATCAGACACGCGAGGTTTGAGCTGAAAGAGCCGATCGATCAATGCCACCCAGCTCTCAACTACCCGCTGCAAATGTCTTTCATCAAATTCCTCGTCATCGCATTCTTCATGGCATTCAAAAAGGTGTTTCAGCAACTGTTGCAGATGCCTCTGAACGTTTACAATGGTCGTCATGCGCGTTGACAGAGGCTTGAACTGCTCCGATTCTTCTGAATCGACATCCATCATGGGTCGGTCAATGAAAACCCAAAGTGAGTGCAGTCCTGGTCTCGTAGTCGATGGCTGCAGTGCTATTAGAGCAAGCACGCAAAGCATTTCCAGCTCGCTTTCAACCCCAGTGCCTTCTCGACAAGCCAACAGTTGGGAAACGCTTGAGAAATCCGTCAAGAGTGCCGCAGAACTGCGGTTATCGTCGTCTTCGCTTTTCTTCGAGAGAAGGCGAATGACTTGGCTTCTCATTTTGCATAGTGTGTCTTCGTTGTCGTCTGATACAATCGCGTTCAAAAGGTTTTCATCAAAGGCGCCACCGATCTCATCACTGAAAACCCGAAGCAATAACTCGAAAACGAAGACGCCAAAGACTTTCGCCATGAATTGACTGATCGAATCCGCATGATCGCCGCTCTCACCGAAGCGGACAAACGCTCCACCAGCGAGCGAGCATAACCGCAGATCAGTTCCATCGGGGGAAACCAGGAGCATATCCAAGTCGATTCCTCTCTTCATCACAAAGCGTTCGTTCTGCATCGCAAGCAGCGCCATCAGAACTCGACGACTCCAGAACCAAAGCAGCGGCTTCCAACACTCCATGGGGAAACTGGACAACTTGAGAAGCTCAATACACTCAGAAAGAGAACCCCATCCACTAAGCGATTCCACTACGATGCAGTGAAGCTCATCCGTGTCTCCTGCGCAAACCAACGCCGCGTCGGTTGACGGAAGAATTGGGGCGTTTGACACGTCGAGACACGCAGGAAGGAAGTACTCGCGAGTTTTGAGATGCTGCAACTTACGAAGAAACGTCAGCTCCTGTTGAAACATCTTCTCGGCATCCTCCGCTCGTTCCATGAGCACATACACAACCGAAAGCTGGACATATTCAACCCCAGCACCATTTAGTCTCCCGAGCGCGTTCATCACAAATCGATCGCGACATCGAATAGTGTCGCAACGACTTTCAAGGGTAATTGAGCAGATAGTTGGCGACACACAAGGCAGCGGGGTCTTCAAGAAGCGCTGTAGTTGCTGCAGATCCTCAACCGCAGGCTCCAGAGCATCAAGGTTGCAGTCCGTGCTTTCAGACTGCAATTTGTTCTGCCGCTGTGCCAGCTGCCGTAGTTCTCGCTGCCACTTGCGCATCTGAAGGTGAAGCACGTAATTCGCTTCTGGTTCAACCTGGCCGCCGCTTTCATTGACAACCTTCGTAATGCGAGTCGAGAGATCCGCCATTTTCCCATTGAAGAAGGCGGAAAAGTTCGTGCACTCCACGATGAACTCGACTACTTGTCGTGGCGAGAGAAGCGCATTCATTGTCCATTCCAGGTTGTTCTCATTTCCTTGGGTTGAACGCAGAAATCGATGAAGTTGATCGACAAGTGTAGGCAGCGAGGATGACGGTGGGAATCCTAGCTCGAAGTGATGATCACTGATTGCTGAGCTGGCGAACGCGTTTACTAAACCCAAGTCAACGAACAGCGCACCAACTTCCGTAGTTGTTACAGTACAAGCTTCAAGGTGACAAGCCTCTAAGCTCAGGTGTTGCCAAGTAGTAGCCGTGTTGCGTTCACGCTTGCCGATAGCGACGATCGTTTGCATAATGCGCTTTAGGCACCCTCCAAAGCACACGTTCCCTTCCTCCTCTGCCTGCATCAACTTGACCAAGGATGATACCTCGGTGCAAGAAACCTTGAGGGCTTTATCGCTGCTTGACATCAAGCAACCTCGTCTAAACAGCCCATGCAGGTACTTTGCAAGAGGATCCGGACGTCCGAGCACACCAAAAGATGCCAGCGTCAGGGCATTCACAGCCTTCAATAGCCCCTCTGCGGTTTCATCTGGGCGCCCTTCGTGTGTGATAATATCTCGGACCCTATCCTTGATATCCCGTATTAACCCATCTCGCCTGTCTTTCAGTAGACCCTCACGCTCTTCGTATGCGCGGTCCTTTCGAACGCGTACAAACCGTTCTGCTTCGATCCGATATCCGCTTTGTAAAGCTAGTAGTTTTTTCGCGTGGTTTAGTTGACCTGCGTCAAATTCACTGTCAACGACATCTGCCAACCAATTCGACGCAAATTTCCACGTCTGGAACTGCCTTTTCTCGCCGCTACGTGCTTTCAGAATCGCCCCAACAACAACAACCGGAGGCGTTTCTTTTCTAGTTTCAGGATAAGCTTGGGTGAGGCAGCGAGGGTGTGTCAGCTCAACGCTTTCGTTATCGCCACTTCGGTAGAATGGGCACAGCTCCACAACGACATTTTCCTGGTACGAGAGCGCAAATTTTACCATTTCCGCCCGTCTTTTCCACAGGATTTCATGGTTTTCGAGGTCTTGGAAAAACGCTTGAACCGATTTTTGCGCGAAAATCCCATTGCTTGAATTATGCAGCGCCAGGAACAGGATGCGAGTGATCTGCTGCTTGTGTAGCGTTACTCGCCGCGCTCGGTTCTGTTCGACGCCGCTTACGGGCGCAAGGAACGTATCAAATTCAAACTGAGGGTCGTACAAAGTCAACAACCTCACATCGAACCTGTCGGCCACTGGTAAGCGAATCACCTCGCCGTCATCAAACACATACAAGGCGAACCTCAGTGGAGGAGGCTCGAATCTTTGCAGAACCTCCGCCTCCCATCGGTCAATATCTGCCGCCGCACCGTCGCCCACGTGAATGGGACAGATGTTTAATTCCCGGCGTGGTTGATCGAGTGACTGGCAGGAAATTGTCTGCAGTTCCTCGTTGTGAAGCGGGATATGAAGGCAGACTAAGGGTGGAACGGGTGAGGTTGCATCCGTGGAAGTAGACCAGACGATGACCGAGCCATCTCGTGCCGCGACAAACAGCAGATCACCACTGACAACAAGATGCACCACAGTCGAAGCCTTGACTTTCCCGAAACTGAACACTTTCGCTCTCTCAAAGGATTTTATCGACTCGGACCCTTGAGATAAGATCCACAGTCCAGCGTGTCGGTACGACTTTGCTGACGTTGTAGCATACAGTTGCATTTGAACTTCGCCAGTGAGCAAACGCTTCTCCGTTATCTGAAAGAAAGATCGGAACTTCCCAACTTGCGACGCCTGTAAGTTCGCATGGCAGAGGATTTCTCCTGTCCCGGAGCAGGCGACCCAGAGAATAGTATCCGCTCCAGTCACAAACACGATTTTTGCCCCATCCGCCGTAACCTCGAAATACTTAATCACCCCACTTGATACAGCGCAGTCCCCTTTCTTCGCAGAACTACGGGTAGCTTTCTTGCCGGTGGTTTTGGCTGAGAGCTGCACCTTGACATGACCTACAGTCACTTGACGAATAGGACTCACGAAATTCGGTGCTAAGCGGAAGAAGCGGAAAGATCCACTGCCAGTCTCCTGCAAGATCGAGGAATTCAAGCACAGAATGGAATCCCAGGCGCAAAAACGGATCGAAGCGCCGTAATTCCCTGCTGAGCGTTTGAACTGGTGGACTCGAGCTGAGGTTTGGTCGGCCTGTTTTCCTCGCGGACCTGAGAGTTCATCTCGGGTCTGATTGGCATCCATCCAGGCTTGAATAAAGCTTTTGTAGGAGGATTCCGATTCGCCTTCTTTGGCTTTGGGGGAGCTTCTCGTCGTGGAAAATAACACCATCGCCTTGGATTCCTGCTCTCAACACCGAGTGCACAAATGTGAAAAATTAATCTACGAAGTGACCGCGTTTTGAAACACTAACCTGCGCCTCCGTACCTGCACTGCATTATCGCTCGAGAGATTCCAAACTTCCACGCTTCCATCGAAATACAGGACTAACAATCGTGATGAATGCATTCCAGTGACGACTTCAGCCACTGCTTTGCAGTTCGATCCTTGCTTCCCGCCCATAGGAGAATCCAACACGAGCTGAGACCCTACGGAGGGGAAAAATTCGGGTATCGCTAGGCGCTTGTTGTACCGTACAAAGTACACAAGTTCTGGCCACGAAATATCGCCAACAAAGGCCTTTTCCAGCTGCTGGCAAACTACTTGTGTTATCTCCAGGCCTGCGTAGTTCTCATTGGGATCATCAGAGACTGTCGGCGGGTGATCTCGAACGTCCTTGTACACCCGATGCAGCAGCTCGACAGCTTTTACGGATTTGAATCCATCAGTGAAGCGTACTGCCGACTGCATTAGTATCTGGAAATGCTTCCTCAAGTAAGCCAATGGAAGCTGAAGTCTCGCTTCATTCTCCACTTCGTTCAGGTCTAACAATCCAGATTTTGGAGGGAGTCTGAAGAAGGTCTCGAACTCTTGATACGTCAGGTGGAAATCTTCAGTCTTCATGTCCAGAAGCTTCCCCTCCTCCTCCATACCCACCTCGTGTCTTGCAGTTGAAAGCAGCAGCGAGAGATGTGCATTATTTCGAACAATCTGCTTCACATCCCCAAGACGCGCCTTTGTGTTGGAAGTTCCGACTTGGAGAACTAGCCCTTCCCAATATGCTCGAAGCTTGCGGTTCGACAAGCGATCGTTCACAATTGACACCTCACGCGTGGTATCATCTCGCTCAGGTTTATCGCCCCAAGCTGCCAGATACCGCATCGACGGTCCAATTCGTACATTCGCCGACGCTATTGGCAACGAGTTCATAGGCTCGAAAGACGTCACGACGGTCATAACTAGGTCGGTGAGTACAGGCTCGAATTCTTTCTTCTGTTGGCCGCTTGTTTGATCTACAGCATTAAGAATGAACTCGCAGACAATTCCACGTGCAAAGGTCTTCGACACGAAAAAAATCGCGTGAGTATTGTGCAGTATTGACAGCATTGATGGCAATACACAATACAACGTAGTACCTGTAAATCGGATTTTTCGAGTCGGATCGCAAGCTCCGTCGACGGTAGCAATACAGTTGAAACCAGCTCTTTGGCAGGGTGGAAAAAGCGCAGCGGAGCTCCTAAGCGCAGCTTGGTTAGCCCTGGCGCGTGTTCATCGTTGGAAGAGGCTTCAACCACCATTCTCTCCTCGTACAAGTCTCGCAGTTCAGCTCCGATGCGAACGTAAGCACCGCGGAGCACGAACTGGCCCTTTTGAACCACGATCGTATCAATCCCAATGCCCGTGTCTTCTGCCAACACCATCGTATGTCGTCCCTGTAGCACAAACATCACCAAAGGTTAGCGTGCATACCATGCAGGGCGATGATAATGCAAGGAACATTTACTATACGGCTGGCGGTGGTATGTTCGGTGCCCTCCGCTGCACCTGCTTCCGACTCAGTCCTCGATCGTTCCTCACCGTAGCTGTCTTACTAGATAACCCTCTTGTTGTTGATCTTCCTCGGGTTACTGCACTTGCTCGCTGTCGTGACTTGGCTTCCTCTTGGTGAGGGAACTCGGACAGGATTTCGCGTTCAATGGGGTCGTTGAATGACCTCGCAGACCGTGGACGCTGCTTGACTGTCTTCTTGGTCGTCCTCATTGAGTTATTTGCCGGTAGAGTTGTCGCAGTCACAGGGCGACTTCTGCATATTCCGTTCGCTCCAGGTCTCTTCGAAGTTTGAGGCTTACCGGCTAGGCCTGCATTGTCAGTGATATTTCGTCTTCCAGACTGGTTTCGTAGTGTTTTCTCCAGCATTTCCTGAACTGGGGTGGCCTCGGAGTACCGCACATTGGCAGACTTTCGATCCAGCAAGGCCAGCCCGACCTCCAGCTCCAATCGTCGTGCCTTCAATTCCTCCAAAGGTACATCTGACGGAATAGCTAGCGTGCCAGAATCCGTCTCACGGAACCCGATCGAGAGCAGCAACTCCGTTCCTCCTTGTACACTACCAACGACTTTAGTGTAAGTGTTGGTAGCGGTGTTGATCTCCCGGTATCGAGGGTTATCCGGTTGATTTTCGATGCTCTTCAAGCACTTCACAGCCAGCGCAACCACTCGGCTCCAGCTCTCTGAGCATCGCTCCGAGGTGGAAATGGCTCTTGAGACAGCACTGATGTCACTTACAGAAGCGGCCTTCAATCCGCGGTAGTGGCCAGCGAGCATCGCCGTAATGGTTTGCAATCGTGCAATTGTCGCTGTATCGAGCGTCGCTGGAACTTCCGACGCCGTTTTTGACGTCTTGAAGCGCACCCGCTGCGGCTGAAGCTCGTAGGATTTCACACGGTGGTCGTTCGACGCAGCGGTAGTTTCTCGAATCCCAACGAGACGTAGCAGATCACGGCCCGCTGGAAAGCGGAGGAGCTTGTTACCAATTGCCATCGACTCATTAATCGACCAGAGCGCTGCATTCCCGGGCTCCTGGAGAACGCTGAGCAAATGGCCAAGTAGAGCGTGCAACGCTGCCGCAGCAACTGCACAGCTCGTTCCTAGTCGAAGATTCCCGACCGACAGTGACGTGACTTCACACAGCGTCAGATCCGCGTCATCACCGGCAAAAGAAGCTACTTGCTCCCCCTTCTTGTCAAGCCGGACCTCGTACGTGTGATCCAGTAGAGGACCAAGCGCAGCAACGAAGTCAGGGAAGTCGATCTTGTCGTCTTTACCAACGTCAAAGGCATCGAAGCGCGACCAAGTCGGGAGAGCGGACGACGCGCCATAAGCTCGGGAGAAGTCCGCTTCATCAAGGAATCCCTTTTGATCCACGTCCATCTGGTTGAACACGAGCCGCATCATGTCGAGCTGGAGTCGCTGGATCGACGTCTTGTTGAACGTTGCCGCTGCGTTCGTCCCGTACGGATACATCTTGGCAAGTGCTGCCTCTTGAGCCTCGCTGATATCCGATCTGCGCCGATCCGCAGCAGCTTCTTTCCCCAAGTTGGCATCGCTTTGAGGGCGAGGAAACGTTCCTACGATATCGTGCAGATAGCGCATCTCATCTTCCAACAAACTCTCAATTTCCTGCTTGCGACGCCACAGAAACCACTCCATCTGGCTGCTGACACTAGTGAACGCAAAATTCGACAAGCTCGCCGATGAAGCAGCGTCCTGCTTTGAAGCGCCCGACATTCCCGTTCCTCGGAGGGTGTACGCGTTCCCGTGTAAAGTTTGCATCAGTTCAAACCCAATCGACTCCATCAGCTCCGTCGCGTACGGGAGATAGCCAACCTGTCGCTGGAAGGTGCCGTTAGCCTCCCGTATTCGCCAGCATCTCGAGTCCTTCGGGTTCTTGAGCACATGCTCGATGTAGGCGGATAAATACTTCAACGTTGCTTGGCACTCATCAAGCGTAAAGCGGCTGCCTTCACGCTCACGTGCCTCTGAAACCCGCTGTAAGATCGAGCTGATACTCTCAACGCCATCGAAAAGCGACAGCTCTCCGTCCAGCTGAATGCATTTCTCCCTTAGCGCATCAAGCGTCGACTTTTCAAGCGCGCTGACCCGCTTCCCATCCGCAGTTCGAGCCCCTTTTAACTCGTAGTGCGTCTTCTGGTATTCCACGAACCCCACGGCTTCCAACAGGCTTGTAGCGCCGTCAAAGCGGCCAATCTTCTGCTGGAAGGCGGCACTATCGGATCGAATCCGCCAGTAGTCTGCGTTATTCGGGAATCGCAGGATCTTGACGCAGATATTCCTCACTAGCCCAATGATGCGACGGACTTCCGCCAAGTCCACGCGCATCCTCATCTTCTCAATGGCGTTCCTTATCGTCGGAGCGGAGGTCAGTTCATCGATGAGAAAGCCACAAGTCCCGAAAACTTCCACGAGCGAGACCGACGCAGACCTTTTCCGCAGCAGCGTCATCGCTGGCTCCAACAGCGTCGGATCTGGCGCCACTTTCGCTGCAAAAGCAGACAGCTGCGAGGTTTCCAGTAGCAGCTCTTCGCGCGCATTGCCGCTCTCTACTTCAGTGCTTAACAAGGACTCGAAGGCTTCTCGAAAGCGCAGAATCAAGTCGGCTTGAGCTTGCGTTCGACCAGCCGATAGACGACGCACGAGGTCACCATGTCGCTTACTGACCTCGTCACCGTTGGAAAACAAACAGGACGCGACGAACGCCACAGGCCGCAGCTCGACCGCTCCACTATAGCGTGAAGACGCCGGGTCTTCCGACCCGTATAGCTGGTAGTAACAGCATAGAAATTCCGCCAGTTGTAGCGTATGGTGTGGATAGAGTTGGTGCTGCTGCATGTACACGTCCAGTGGTTTGTTGGGCACTGCCTGTCGAGCTACGTGCTCGAAAACGAGGGAAAGCTCCGACACTCGAAGACGCGACGGGATCATGTTGGGCAGTGCGTTGTCGTGGAAGTGGCGCTGCAGAGTCTCAAACAACCGGAAGCCCAGCTTCTGCTGCCACAATTCAAGCTGCCGCTTGTTCTCGTGGAACGAAGCGAATCGCCCTTCCAAGACAGTAGCCACGCTTTGCTCCATTCTCAACTTCCCAAGACGATATTTCGCGTACGCGAACGCGAGCATCAGCGTCTTGAAGTCGAAGTTTCGGTGCGTTCGGAGGTCGTCGTGAGTGGCAAACCACTCCGTCAGGATGTGACTGACCGAGGTTTGCTCGTCTCGGTCCTTGAGGCTAGCTTTCCCACTCGCCTTTGTCGGTCTGGACGCTGCCATTAATTCCTCCACCAGACGTGTTATCTTGCTCCGAGAGACTTTCCCAGAGCCTTTCACGTCGCTCTCCTTGAACAATTGACGATAGTTTTGAAGCGTACTCGAGTCGAAGAGCCTTTTCAAAACCTGTAGACATCACGAGTGGATGAGCTTGCAGCGACACAAAAGTCGAACTGTCATGCGCTGCTTTACCTTGTCGATGGCGTTCTTCTTGTCTGACGAGCCTGATCCCCTTTCCGTGCTTGAAGACGATGAGGATTCAGAGCTGGAGCTGGAGCTGTCGTTGCCGCCACGAAGCAATTGCAATTTCGGCTTCTTCATTACGCCTTCTTCAAAAAGCTAATGAGGAAGCATCGCCAACAGAGCTTAGTCACACAAGAACGAAGGCAGAATGATCGCGAAGGTGGGCATGTACCGTCATTGCAAGCTGCTCCAGCAAAAAGAGCGACTCCGTGCCGAGTCCAGTTGACCTTTTGTTGGGAAAAAAGCATGGCATATTCTTAATGAGAGAGAGGACTCGACACGACATCTCAAGTTTCCTGCACCTGTCTTTTCGTTGCCTTCCCCGGCCTGATGCGACACTCTTCCCCGAACTGCCGTCTGATCCCGACGCATTCTTCTTCTTGGCAGTCTTCAGTGCTTCTGAAGGAACGTCTTCTTCCACCACACCGTCGCTATATCGAATCTGTATTAAAAAAATAATGAAGTTATCGACACATAATAATAGTGGCAATACAATTAAGAAATAAACGAGGGAGGACTCACCGTATACGTCCCATCCGCATTTTTCTCGAGCACCGTAGCCTTCATCCATTTGTCCGCCATCCGCGGCTTTGAAAGCTTGCTCGATCGACGCCAGTTCGACATTACGCGCTCGTGACGGCGGAAAGTTGGTCCTTCAGAACGTGGGCGCTTCCGAGGCTCTTTACTCGTTGCGTCATCGTCTGAATCCTCCGAATCGGAGCACTCAACTAGCAGCTTTCTGGCGACTCGCTTGGTCGTGTCACCTTCCTTGTACTTGACGTCGCAGCTTGCATCCGAGTGAACCTTTGTCACAGTTCCAACCCGTCGAGTCCTTGCGTCTTCAGCTTTGCGGTACGTCACTCGAGTCGCCTTTTTTATCGGTAGTTGCTTCTCTCGGTCCGATCCACTGGACTCCGAAGAGGACGAGCGATGTTTGGGCTTCTTGGAGCTCTTCTTTTCCTTGACTTTTCTGGCTTCTTGATCCGAGCCCAAAGATTCGTTGTGCTTCTTTTTCTTCGCGTCGCTCGCCTCACCCCCACTATCCTCTTGATTGCCGCCAACCTTCTTGATATCTCCACTACGAACATGCTGCTCAGAAGCCCCGACGTCGTATTCAATGTCAAACGTGCCATCCGACCTCACGCGAACAATTTTACCACGATGAAGCTTGCCCTTCCGCTTGAAGTCAGCCTCAACAATGTCGCCAACCTTTATTGACGAGCTCTTCTTGTTGCCAGGCTTCTTCCCCTTCCCGTCAGAATCCGAGTCACCGAAGAGATCGTCCTTATCAGCGCCAGACTTTGCTTCTGGTTTCTTCGTTTTAGCACTTGGAGTCATCTCGATAGACGAGCTGCTCACTCTCAGCTCAACATCCCCGTCGTCGTATTCGATGTCAAAGGTGCCGTCCATTCTGGCCTTGATGATCTTACCAGGATACATCTTCAAGCCTCCTTTGTACCTCGAGTTCACCTTGTCACCAACCGCAAACGTTTCCTTCTTCTTTTCGTCTGCCTTGGGTTTATCCTCGCCTTCAATGAAGGACTCTTCAACGTACATTTCGGTATCCCCGTCGTCGTACTTGACGTCGTACGTGCCATCCGAGCGCACTCGTGTGACTTTACCGGGAAAAAGCTTTGTGCCTTTCTTGTAGTACGCCTTGATCGTGTCTCCAACCTCAAAGCGCTTAGCCTTCGTGGTAAGTTTCGGCGAGTTCTCGCTCGCTTTGGCGGTCGCAGACTTGGCCGCAACAATCAGAGAGGCATCTACACGAGTTTCGGAGTCTCCATCCTCATACTCGACGTCGTACGTGCCATCCAATCGAGCTCGAACGATCTTCCCCGGGAAAAACTTGGATCCTTTCTTGTACTTGGCCTTGACGGCATCCCCAACAGCGAATCCGCTTCTCTTCTTGTCTGATCTGTCGTCCTTAACTTCCTTTGGCTTGATGCGAGACATCGGGACTCGTCGCTCCGAATCGCCATCCTCGAACTGGACATCGTACGTCCCGTCGGAGTGGACACGAGCGATGGAGCCAGGAAACGTCTTGACGCCATTCTTGTAGCTCGCCTCCACTTTGTCGCCAACGGTAAGCGAGCTGCGGTTCTTTGGCGATTCAAAGTCCCTCTCTTCCTTCTCCAGCTCGATGTCCTTCGCCTCAACGTGTCTCTCCTTGTCGCTGTCATCGTATCGGACATCGTACGTTCCATCGCGATGCACAGCAGTGATTTCCCCGCTCAGCATCTTGCTCCCCTTGTTGTACCGAGCACGCACCTTGTCTCCCACCTTGAGACTCGTAGGCGAGTCGGATTTCTCCTCATCGTCCGCCTTTCCGCTGTCAATCATGTCCATCTCGACGTGCCTTTCAACGTCTCCGTCGTCGTATTTAATGTCGTACGTTCCGTCACTACGAGCTCGGGTCACCGTACCCGAGAAGAGCTTCTTGCCTTTCTGGTATCTCGCTTTCACGGCATCGCCGACTTGTAGCGAGGCTTTGCTTGGCTTCTCATCCTGGTCTTCCTTGTCTGGCTTGATGAGATCACCTGGAACGTGCGTGTCGCGATCCCCATCGTCGAAGGAGATATCGTACGTTCCGTCACTTCGTACGCGGGTGATTCTACCACGGAAGAGCTTGCTACCTCGCTGGAAAGGGGCGTGCACGACACTTCCCACCTCGAATGACTTCTTCGTCTTCTTCTTTGTCTCTTCTTCTACTTCGTCGCGTTCGTCGCCGTCGTCTACACGCTGGATGAAGTCCACTTGGACGCGCTCTTCGACGTCGCCGTCGTCGTATTTCACGTCAAAAGTGCCATCCATCCGCTCCCGAGTGATTTGGCCAGGGAAGAACTTGGGTCCGCGTTTGTATTTCGCCTTGACAGCGTCGCCTACACGGAGTGGACGCTTCGAGGAGCTTTTCGCGCTCGTTTTCCGACTCTCTTGTGTCTTTGTGGACGCTGGTTTCTCTTTCACTGTTGTATCGGGATCCGCAGCTTCAATCCGACTTGCATCCACGCGCAGTTCCGAGTCCCCGTCGTCGTATTTGATGTCGTACGTGCCATTCATGTGGATCTTTGCGATCTTGCCGGGGAACAACCGCTTCCCCTTGCCATAGAAGGCCTGGATGCGATCACCAATCTCCCAAGACGATCCTCTCTTCGTTGGCGATTTCTTTGGCTTTTTATCATCCTCCGAGTCTGCGACCAGCTCCTCGTCACCACTGGCCTCGATCTGGCTAGCTTCCACTCGGGTTTCCCTCTCGCCATCGTCGTAGTCGATATCGTACGTGCCGTCGGGACGCACTCGGCTGATCTTTCCGGGAAACAGTCGCTTCCCTTTCTTGTATCGAGCTTTGACTTTCTTCCCAACCGCGAGTTTCGAGCGACGTGAAGAAGACGTTGTGGGTCTGACCTCCTCGTCCCTGTCCGCTTTGGGGTCTCCAGCAGCTTCGATGTTCTCCGGTTTAACCCTCTTCTCCTCGTCTCCATCGTCATACAGAACGTCGTACGTCCCCTCGCTGTGGACGCGTTTGATCGTCCCAGTGAACGCTTTCTTGCCTCCTTTGTAGCGCGCTTTGACGCTTTGATTCACGGTAAACGCACTGCTCTTCTTGGTCGTACTCGGCGCTTCATCGTCGCTTTCTTTCTTCCGAGCTGAGGCCTCGGAATTCGCCTCGATCCGGTCTTTCGGCACTCGCATCTCGGTATCTCCATCCTCGTAGACGATGTCGTACGTGCCGTCGGAGCGTACGCGTGAGATCTTCCCGCTGAAAAGCTTGGCGCCGTTCTTGTATCTCGCCCTGACCTTGTCGCCGACTTCAGAGCCCAAGCTTTCAACTTTCTTGCGTGGCGGTGGCGCTTTCAACGGGGTTTGCTTGGTCTTCAAAGCCGCTTCCACATCAGCCGCTGCCATCTTCTTCTCAATGTCCCCGTCGTCGTATTCGACGTCGTACGTGCCTTCTCGATGCACGCGAAGGATCTTCCCAGTGAACCATCGACTGCCTCCGTTGCACCGAGCTCGAACGGCATCGCCAACCTGCAGCACCGTCTTGAGTTTCGCAGTACTCGTCCTCGTCTCAACCGATAGAGCCGCGAGCTTCGATGGGGATTTCCCAGGCGAATTCGCATCGCCTCCGCCCAGTCGAATCGGCGACTTCTTCTCCTTGGTGTCGCTCATATCCTTGGCTTCCTCCACGTCTTCCAACGGGACGTTTTTCATGAGTGCGCCGTTGTTGAGCTTGATGACGCACGTGTTGGAGGACGCGCGGATCTGGATCAACACGCCCATGTCCGCCGAGCCCAGGATGCCCACCAGCATCCCCGTCTTGAGCGTCATGGTGGACTCTGAACGGACGCTGCGATCTGTCGGATCCTATCAATACGATTCAGCATCGTCTTCATCGTCGTCGCTACTATCCGTTACGGCCACTATTCCTGCTGCTTGTGAGCCAGTTGAGAGCGTTTGAGTGCCTCGAAGACTGTCGCGATGCCGTCGTTCGGGGCGATCCGACCGGTGGACCCTCTCAGCGCGTCGGTGGGCGCTGTACCGCGAGTGCCAAGGCAGAAGACGGCGATGGAGCCCATGAACCGTACCAGTACCATCTCGGACAAGATCATGCAGGGCGTCGACAAGTTCCAGTCCGTGCGAGGCAGTGTGTTGAGCTCGGCAGCTTTCACGGGTCTGACGTCTCGAAGACTGTCGTCCCAAGTGGTTCCGGAGAGCCCAGTGGACAAACGAGCACGAGAGAGCTCCGTGTCCCGGGCGTCGGCCGTCAGCGAGTTCATCTTGTTCCTGAAAATCATGGACGAAGTGGCCATCCACCACCTCACCCTGTACTTCATCAACATCAACACGCTCGCGGTGATCCTCAAGATGGAGAAGTCCTTTGCCAAGTACTACGCCAGTTCCCAGCGCAAACTGTACCTGCGTGGCTTGCTCACACTCATCGGCTTCATGCTCTGCACGTTCGTGTACGACTACATTGTGCTCTGGGACGACTACAGCGTGGGCACGGGCTCGACCGAAGAGGGCGTCGTGAGCACGAAACTACCCAAGTTCACCGTCGTCGTGGTGCTCAAGCTTGCCATCGTGTTGCCACTGCTGCTGCTCACGTTCTTCCGGGCGAGGAAACACCCGTACGACGAGGATTTCCGGCTCACGTGGCTCTGCATCACCGTGGTCGCGAGCTACCCGGTCGTGTACAACAAGCTCACCAATGACTACGGCGTCTCGTGGGTCTGCCTGGTCATCATGTACCTTTACAGCTGCACGCCCATCCGGTTCTTCCCCGTCTCAATCTTCTGCCTCGCGTACCTGGCCACGTACGTCGTCGTCATGCTCGCTTACGTTCCTGGCAGCGCCGACTCGTCCGCCGCTTCGAGTCGCCAGGACATCGCCAACGAGACTCTGTACGCGTGTCTCTTCTTCTTCTTGATCCTATTGCCGAGTCAGTCGCGCGAGTTCGCCATCCGGGTGAGCTACATGAGCGAGCTGATGGTGCTCTTGCAGCAGGAACAGCTCAAGATGGAAGAGACGCGGTCCAAAGCGCTGCTCAACAGCATGTTACCCGAGTCGATCGTCGTGCAGCTCCAGTGCGGACGAGAACTCATCGCTGACGAATACGCAACGGCCACGGTTCTCTTCGCCGAAGTGTGCGACTTCGACCTCTTCTCGTCGAAGCTGCAGCCCCAGCAAGTCGTCGAGCTGTTGAACATCCTCTTCTACAAGTTCGACAAGCTCGTTGACGTGCATCACGTGCATAAAGTCGAGACCATCGGCGCCGTTTACATGGTGGTAGGCGGCTGTCCCGATGTGATCCCCAACCACGCCGAGTTGGTGGCCAATCTCGCGCTCGATATGATCCGCTGCATCCCCGAAGTGAGCTCCAAGATCGCTCGAAAGTCGTGGGGGAATCTTGTCACCAACCTCAACATCCGCGTGGGCATCAACACCGGCGGCTTAATGGCGGGCGTGGTCGGGATTCGGAACCCGCGCTTCAAGCTCTTTGGCGACACGGTCAACGTGGCGTCTCGGATGGAGACGACCAACTTACCCGGCCAGATCCAGATCACCGAAGCCACGAACAACGTCATTTACCACAAGTTCCACACGGCGTTGCGTGGCAAAGTATTCGTCAAAGGACGAGGCGAGATGGACACGTACTTCCTGCGTGGCAAGGACGGCTACATCGTGCCGCCGGCGTCCGTCGTATCCAGGGAACATGGGGCTTCGACGGACGTCGTGTCAGCTCCAGCCTCCGGGGGTGCAAGCCCGACCTCCGGCCGTGCCAGACGAACCAGCCGCATGCCTGGAGCAAGCATCAATGCCATTCCTGAGCACATCAAGACCGAAGCCCCGACACTTGTAGCGCCTCCGCCGAAGCCCCAAGAGAAGCTGTCGCCAGTACCGGCAACCCCGAAGGTTGTAAACGCTCGTCAGCCAAGACGCGCGAGCCGAATCGGGGCTCTTGATTCAATGGGGAAGCAGTCCACGATCGCCAATTTACTAGCGTTGGCCCCGGCGTCAGGAAGAACCCCATCCATGCTGATGCAGCTTCCCGAGGGCGTCAAACTCCCCACAATTCCTCAATCGGGGCGGGAGACGAACGAGCCGGTCGGTATGACAGCTTCGCCCACCCGATCGCTGCTTGCACTGGCAGATCAGCCTCCTTCAGTGAATGCACCACCGCGCCTAGGACAGCGACGAGGAACGGTAAGTGCACTCAGAGGCCACAGCTTGAGTCAGATAGCAACCGTGCGGAGGTCCCTTTTCAGGGAGAACATCTTTGACATCGTCGAGGACATTGACGCCAACGGAGACGTGGAACATGACGATAGCACGATATTCAGCGCCACCATCATGACACTTCCCAAGGGCTTGACGCGGATGGAGGTGCTGTTCCGTGTCCATGGCAACCGAATGGGCCAGCGTGGCTTGACAAAGGAGGCGTACGAGTTCGAGGAGAGCTATCGCGTGGAGAACCGAGCTCGTTGGCTGCGGTTCCTGCGCTTGTCGGTCACGGTGTTCCTCGTGCTCAAACCTTTCTTGACGATGTACCAGTCCTTGCGGCTCTCCACGCTTCGCTCTTTCGACGAAAGCCAGCTCATCTTCCTGCTCAACTTCTGCATCATGTACCCGGTCATGCTCGCCTTCCTGCTGCACTCGTTCTCGCCCAACTTCAGCCAGTGGGAACAACTGGGCTCGGTGGCCGTCATCTCCGTTCTCGCTGTTGTCTTGTGTGCCGAAAGCCTGGCCACCAACTCGCTCGGCCACGCCTACATGAGCGCGCTGGCCTTGTACCAATGCCACTTCGCCAACGTGTCCTTCCTGCTTCGAGTCATCAACGGCTTCGAGATCCTCGCGCTCTATTTGCTGGCCAACCTCTTGCTGGCGCCGTACTTCGGCTGGGAAGTGAACGCGACCCAACTCCGCGTACTACGCAACGCACTCTACATTTTCCTCTTCTTCGGCGGCCAGGCCTGGGTTGTGTTCAACTCGGAGTTCAAGCAGCGGATCAATCACTACCGAGACATCACGCTCAACTCGCAGAAGCAGAAGCTCGTGGAGGAGGAGGCTCGTATCACCAAACTGCTGCTGAATCTGCTGCCAGAGACCATCGTACATAAGCTGAAAGAGGATCCACAGACGACCGTGGCCGACTTCTTCGACAACGTCACCGTGCTCTTCACCGACATGGTCAACTTCACGGCCTACTCGTCCAAGGTCTCGGCCATGGAGCTCGTGCAGTTCCTCAATGACATGTACACGCGCTTCGACACGATCGCCGAGCGCGAGGTCTTGTACAAGGTGGAGATCATCGGCGACGCGTACTTCGTGGTGGGCGGCTGCCCCATTGTGAACACCAACAACGCTCTGGCCGTCGTGACCGCCGCCACCGACATGTTCGAGGCGCTTCCGCTGCTTCGACGTAACTGCGGCGTGCCAGACCTCAACATCCGCATTGGCGTGCACTCCGGACCCGTATTGGCGGGCGTCGTGGGCAGCAAGGACCCTCGCTACCATCTCTTCGGCGACACTGTGAGCATCGCCCACTTCCTCGAGAGCAGCGGCGTTCCTGGTCGCATTCACATCAGTGAGAGCACGTGGGCCAGTATGAACAAGGAGACGCCGGGCCACGGCTTCAAGGTCGAGTACCACACGCTGCTCTCCATCCAGGGCAGCTCCAAGAAGCTGCGGACGTACTTCGTGCTCTGAGACGTAGACATATTTAATCAGCAGCGTAGTGTACCAGTAGGTAAGAGATACGAAGAGTAGCCGCAAAAGCAAAGCTTGACTGCAACGCACACCGAAAGGGACGGACTCGCAAAGCTGTGACGTAGTCGACGCCAATAAAGTTTACTTATTATAAATGGCAACAACTTGTATTGGACATGCATTGCGCTGGCAGAACCGTTCACTGGGACAAGCCCGTACCTGCTCTCTGTTGCCGTCGCCGCATCGGCGGACGAAACATGGTCATCGCCAGCGGTGAAAATGGCGACGCGACACTCGACTCGTCATTATCAGAAACGGGTCTGTCACGCGCCGGAAAAGAAAACACGGAAAGCCTCGTGCCGCCAGCATACAAAGAGCAAGTGAAGTGCCAGCGCGCTGGTGTCAACGCGACGAAACCTATCCCTGCAAGTGGTGTATCCGGAGTGTAGACTGATTATCCGGATTATACAATCTGCGAATGCAAGAGACATTCGCAAAATGGTTGTCGTCTCAGGTATTGTATTGCACAACTGGTACAATCCGGACAATGACTATCAGCTGTGCGAAAAATTGTTCAAGCTGACTAAGAAAGGATCTCTTCACGACTACATCGGAGAGTCGAAGAACATTCTTGTTCAGTGTCAGCTGCAGATTCGGGCGCTCGAGCTCCAATTTTAATTCCAACAAGAACTGCACCAAAACACAAGCAGCCACATTCGCGAGCAGCACTGGACAACCTCGACGAAGCGATTAGACTTGCTCTTCGCTTGACAATTGGGAGAAATCTGCGACCGGCGCCAGCGGGCTACATTGCCCCCAAACCCCCTTCTTTCAAAAGGAGGCATCATTGATCTGTTAATAAACAGAAATCAACCAATCACATACCTTAGATGATCACAAGATTTGTAAGTTAAATTTCTACTGCAATATTGCAGTTAGGATACGACAACAACCGACAGCAAGCCGACAACTTAAGCTAATTTCCTTTTTTGCTGATGGCTGTTCAGCTGGGTCGACAGCATCTCCAGGACCAGTAAGAATATGCACCTCCTGACTACAATATGGATGCGACAGGTCTGTACTATGCTATGGCCCGTTCACACTGTATCCGCACGAGAGGAGCCAGTGGTGTGAAGAAGAATAAAACCAGGATTACCCTTGCTCTTACCGCCAATTCCGACCCTATCACTCCTCTATTTTTAGGACGCGCCAAGCAGCCACGCTGCCTCAAGAAGCGCACGGCTGACCAGCTGGGGTTTGAGTACGAGGCAAACGAAAAGACGTGGATGAGGGCATGTTTTCCGTCAGTGGCAACGCAACTTGGCCGCGACATGCGCGCAGCGGGGTGGCATATATTGCTACTCGTAGACAATGCCTCGTCTCATAGTATGAGTGACATTGTGTGCACTAACGTTAGCTTAGAGTTCCTACCTCAAAAATACGACAGCTTATCTACAGCCGATGAATGCCGGTATAATAGCGTCGTTTAAGGGGACGTATCGTCGCAAGCAACTTCGCTGGGTGCACGACCAGGTCAAGAGCGAAGCAGCCGACAAGGATATCTACAAGGTGGACCAACTCACCACGATGCGCTGGAGCAAGGAAATTTGGAATATCTTCAGAACAAGCGTACAATCGAGAACTGTTATCGTCACACTGGTATTGTCTTTAATGGCGTTAATGAGAGGAGCAACGGGGACTCAAAATATGGGTCCGACGTAGCTGTGGAAAGATGTTTTGATTGTAATTCACAGTTGAGCCTCTAACAAAATCATTGAAATGTATTGCAAATCCAAAGATGGGGTCGGACCACGAGGCAGAAAACGCTTGCACGGCGCGAACTTGAAAATCTCTCACGCGCGAGTGATGTCGTTCCGCTCGCACTCCATGACGAACTAGCGGTACCAGTTCATTGGCGTCGGCACCAAATGGCACGAGACCATCAGGTTAGTTTCCACCATAAGTGGGTGGATGTCGGAGTAGTATTGCTCGATCGAGAAGAGCCAAAGATCAGGTCTTCATGCAGCGTGCCTTGGTACTGGGGTGGCTGGTCTTTTTGGGCCGCTCTCGGCCTGGTGAGCAACGTCTCAAAGCGGGCAATCTGAGCCGCGAGTTGCTCCACCTGAGCTTGCTGTTGAGAACTACATTGTAGCAATTCGCCCAGATTTTGGGTGTAGCTGTTTGCTCCATGACTTGCGCGACGGCTGGAACGATGACAGAGGAAGCTTGGACGACTCGACGGTCTTGAGCACGACAAGTGCTACTATGTGACGGTGCTGTGAACTCGACGGCAAAAAGTGAAGTGAGTTTAGGTTGTCGGCTTGTCGTATCCTAACTGCAATATTGTAGTAAAATTTCAACTTACATCCTGCGAGAGCATCTCGCTCTAACGCTAGTTTTATCTTAAAAGTAATGCCGTTAAGTCTCAAGAGGAATTCAATGCTCCCACCGGTTGGTCGTATCGTGAGTTTTAACTTTTCCAGGACTTGTAACT
>KV736463.1:1257-12830 GCA_000500225.2 Phytophthora pinifolia | reverse complement strand
AGGCGACATCTATCTCAGCTTGCGCAGCGTGTGGACGGATATTACTCCAGACCAAGTCGGACGAGGTATATTTTATCTCGATATCTTGCCTGGATACTGTGCGCATGTCTGCTAGTGATCAGGAGCTGCTGTTTGAAGAAATACCGGAACCTACCTTACGTTGTTATCGGCAACTTTATTTTTTCGGAGAGAACATCTACTATTTGATTCCTGACCTGGTGCGAGACCACGAAAAAATCCCTCTCTGCAAAAAGTGTCATGTTGATCCACGCAAGAACGAATTCAGTGTCGCTGCGGGTCACGATTACGGGCGTATCGGGATGCTCCCATCTCTGACGGACGCCGCGTTGTGGTGTATCTCGCCTGCTCGATGCTTCGGGCTTGAGATCTCGTTGTCTGGGAAACATTCGCGAGGTCACGCGATTTGCAGGTATGTATAGGCATATCAATAACCCTCCGACAACATATGTCGGAGGAGTGAATGAGCGGGCTTCACTAACGCATCAACGCAATGATTGGCTACAATAAACAAAAAAATCAAGGATGGGATTGGCTGAAATCTTATTTTCTTCAGCANGCTAGTTTCTATTGGTCAGTATTTACTATAGTGAAATCAAGTTCGGTCGGAGATTTGACGATATTCATCCATACGCTGAAAATGGGACGTGGTCAGTAACCCGGAATAGTGTGGGTTTATTTTTGGTGTGGCGAGCCCACACTAATTATGACTGCGCAAATACTGTAGCCCACACTATTGCCACTATTTACTGTAGCTGTTGTTGGCGGAACAGGGTCAGGAGCTGCTGCAGGCGCCGCAGAAGCTGCTCGTTGGAGCACTGCACGGCGCTGAACGGCGGCGGCACCAACGCGGCGCCGCCGAAGACGCGGATGCCGCCATCCTCCACCACGTCGAACGGGACAAAGTTCTGCCGCCAAATGCAAACGCTGCGTCGTTAGGTAGAGAAAAGACCAGTTACGACACTTGAGCGCACGCAGCATACCTTGGCCAGGAACTGGCAGAGCTTCTCCCGCCTGCGTTCAATGCTCGCTTGGTCATCATGGCTGTCGTGGTCATTATCTTGGTCTGAAAGATCTTGCTGCAGTGCTTCTAGTGTTGGGATGTCCGCACGCTCCTGCAGACTTTTCTCGACACTTACGACATGGTGCGCCAATACGATCTTGACGCTGTAGCCCAAGTCGTCGCCCGACGGACACAGCAGCGCAGCGTGGTCGGTCTCCGGGTCGATGCAGTACAACACGCCCTCCGTTGCCGACCCGTCCTGCAGCTGCACACGCACGGACTGGCCAATGAGCGCGGAGACGGCGTCGAACAGCGAGTTCTCGCGTGCCATGCTTACTTACGCTCTGCGCTCCAGTCGTTCGATTGTCAACGAAGCACAACTTAGGGAAACATGACGTACAAACCCAAATTCATTTGAATTGGGGGAAAAGAAAACTATGAAGTTGAAGGGGAAAGTCGCACTCTCGCTGAAGCTAGATCATACCAAGCGTAGTCCTCTAGCTGGAAGCGGGCTTCTCCACGCGCACCCACAGCGCAATGAACATGAGGCCCACTGCGATGGAGATGGAGCCCATGAAGTTCCCCTGGTCCATCAGACTCTGGTAGCTCCAGCCGAAGTACTCCTGGATGCTCATGCGCACGCTCGGGCCCAGGTTGTACGCGATGAAGAAGCCCATGAGCACGGCAGCGCACAACATCGAGTCGCCATGCGAGTACACGCGGTTGTAGTACGCCACCATGTAGCGCACCATGGCCCAGATGATGCCGAATACGGCGCCGGAGAACACCAGCACGTTCGGCAGCTCGGCCAGCGATCCGCGCGTCGCATCGCGCTTGTTGAGCCACTTGGACTTGCGGCCGGTGAACTTCCACACGATGGCGCCCAGCATCGCCGTGAAGTTCGTGAACGCGTACACGAACCGCGTCTCCTGCGACCGTACCACGTCGTTGTTCTCCACACCTCGTGTGCTCAGAGCCTGCAGCAGACCCTGCACAATGAGCTTCGGCACCAGCGCCACGAGCACGCGCAGGCCGTTCACGAAGATCGGGGCGTAGCCTGTGTACAGGAAGTAGAGCGTCACGTAGTACAAGAGAATCACCGGGATCGAGTCGATCGGATACAGCGTCGAGTTGAGGTAGAAGACGCGGCGCATGAAGTTGTTCGGCTTGCGGTACTTGGGGATGTCCACGTGCGGGCGCTTCCACTCCGGGTCGGCCACGCTCCGGTTCTTCTTCATCAGTGCCGTCTGGAAATTACCCTTGGCCCAACGCTTGCGCTGCGCCATGGCTCCAGCCACCGAGTCGGGGATCAACCCTTCGGCCAGACGGATACGCTCCGCAGCCTCGCCTTCGAAATCCTTGCGGAAGTACAGCGCCTTCCAACCCATGGACACGAGACGCTCGCCAGTGTAGCAGTCCTCCGTCAGAGTGCCGTACTGAATGCCGCCAATCGAGTCCAGGGCCTCACGCCGAATCAGAGCGTTTGTGCCGGCAAAGGAAGCACAGTCGTAACCATCCTGCCCCGTCTGAATCGCGTCGTAGAACGTGGCGTTACGGTGACCAAGCGGGTCGCCCATCTGCAGCTGTACACAGTCACGGAAGTACTGCGGGGTCTGGACAAAACCCACGGCATTGTCGCGCACATCGTCCGAGTACGTGTGCAGGATCGCCATGTCGGCATCCGCGTTGTTGTTGTTCGTGTTGCACTTGCGGCAGACGCCAGTCTTGCCCAGCTTCGAGTCACAGTTCATGCAGCGCAGCTCCTTCTTTGTGGCGCGCGTATCGCTCAGAGTACCGTTCACCTGGCGACGGTGCAGGTCGCTCTGCACGTGCATGGCGTTCTCAAAGCACTCCTTCGAGCAGAAGCTGATGCGCTCCTCCGGCACACCCGCGATCTTGCACGAAGCACAGCACATCTTGGCCACGTTCTTGCAGCCCGTGCACGAGCACGAGTACTTGTTCTTGAACTGACGGTCCTCGTCGTCGAAGAAGAACGGGAGCGTGGCCAGAATGAACTTCGGGTGGGGCTGCATGTCCGAATCCAGCTGCAGCATGTAGCGGCCGTTGGCCCCCTCGTTGTACAGGCAGTTGTTGATGTTGCCAGCCTTCGAGTAGTGCATCTCAGGCTTGACACGACCGACGAAGGTCACGTGCGGCAGGCCAGGGTAGCGGTAGTCGTCGCGGAACGAGCCCACGGCACAGTCTGCGCGGTTCACCACCTTGGGGCGAGATGCCGAAGGCAGGTTGGCCGACGAGTGGAGCTTTCGCCAGGCGTACACCTCCATCTCCTCGTTGGGGTCGCACACGCGGTCGTACATGAACTGGGCCACTTCCTGCCGGAGGTCTCCAGCTTTCTCGAGCACCACCTTGTTCAGCTCGATGGCCGGCACGGGGTTACCCTTGGTCCACTTGGTGCTGCAGTAGCCGTCATCCAGCACGTAAATCTGCAGGAGGTGCGGCGGGTACTGGAGGTTTATGCACGCCATGAGCGTGTCGATCGTCTCTTCGGCCGGCTCCGAGTAGTGGCACAACAAGATGTCGATCTTCGGCCACAGGTCATCCGGCACCTTGGGCTCGAACTCGTCGAAGTAGTGGGCTCCGCGACGCACGGGTTTCCACATGCCGAGGTAGTAGAGCGCACCCATGACCATGGACACCAGCTCCGCGACGATAAGGGCGAAGAATGACACCCACTGGGCGATCGGCGGGTCGTGGAAACACACGACGTCGTCCACGCCAGCCAGCGTCAGGTACCACTGGGGCGGCGTGAACCAGCCGCTCATGGGGTTCTTGAGGCAGCTCAGATCGTCGGGGGTGTTGCTGATCACGTCTTCGCAGGACAGCGTCCGGTTGCCAGAGTCACACGGCTGGATGCCCACGACGAACCAGAAGATCAGACCGAAGATCTCGACGACGCTCAGGATCAGGAAGAGGAAGTACAGGATGCGGTACGTGGTGATGCCCTTCATGTAGTACTTACGCACGTTGGGCAGCTTGCGCTCGATGATGTTGCCCGATCCGCACGACACGATGGCCTCCTCGACGCCTTCGAACCAGAGGCGGTACTCCTCCTCGGTCTCGGGACACAGCACCCACACACGGCGCTTGGTCATGATCTCGAAACCGCGGTGGGGCAGGTCCAGCCGTGCGCAGGGGCGCAGCTGCAGCGCGTCCTTGAGCTCGATGGCGCCCACGACGAGGTCCGTGTTGCGCGTGGTGAAGTACTGGCGGCACTCGAGGTGCGAGTGGAAGTAGTAGATCTTGGCCTTCTCCAGCGCGAAGTAGCGGCGCTTCCAACTCTTGTGCATGGGGCCCTTGATGGCGCGCTTGCCCTGCTTGTGCATGTAGCCGTGCACCGTGATGATGTTCTCCTGGTAGCTGCCATCTTGGTCGGAGGGGAGCGCCGGGGGATCCGGAGACCCGCCGCGACGCACGATCTCTGTCTCGCCGGGCTGGCGAACGTCCATCGCCGAGGGCGTGGCGTACATCTCGTACTCGTCCGTGGGCGGCACGACCGGGGCCGGCTGGTCCTTGCTGAACATGTTCGCTTAGGAACTGTCGGTACGAATGAGGCTGGCGAGCAAGAATAGGATGGCGCTAACGTTAGAGACTACGAGGGGGAACACAACCGACGCGGCAGTACGAACCGTGTAGACCAGGGCCGTCGAGTCTTCGATCGCCTGCTCCGTTTCTCGCTCACTCGTGCTTCTCTCGAATGGAAGTGCTGCGCTAGGAGACCACGGTGGTTTCTCCTGTCGCTTGAAACTCCGTGAGTGAGTTCCTCTATCGCAGAATGCCAGTGCGAGCGGACGGTGCGGATAGGGCAGGCGGACGGAAGAGGGGCAGTTTGGGCATGCGTTACCCATTTTTGCGGAGAGAGTAAAACGGAGTGTTCTGTGATTTACAAAACAAATAGACCGCGCATTCATGCTTCAGATTTCCCGCGCGTACTATTCCTCTCGGAGCTCAATATATGTGCATCGCTGGAGCACATTCGTACTGTTGTTGTTGTGAATGCTCGATAGCAAACTACATAGGTTGACCCGCGGGACATTATCATTAAATTATAGAAAGCGCTGTTATCAGACACCTGCGTAGTCAATCTGCCGATCTGCCAGTCAAACATTGTCACGCTAAACAGTCATTGAGTTGCAAGCAACTGCACATTGACGTGAGAGTTATTGACGTGTGTGTTTTGCCGTGCATTCATCTTTTACCAACGAGTCGTCCGCGCACAGTCTCAGGAATCGCCCATTCCTGACAAAAAACCTCGCGTTTCATCCGCTCCGTCCACTGGCGTCCGCCGAGGTGGCGCTCCAAAATCAAATCCGAAAATTTGGCTCCGCTGGATTGCGGCAGGAATCAATCATATGCCACACACCCATGTGGCATTGGGTTCACATCAGCGACGACACTTCGCCTCGACACTGAGTTCATGATGAAGCACCTCACATGATGGTCGAAATGAGCGTGTTGGAGCAGTGGTGGGTGTATGGGGTCACTTGTGTGAAACGGACACAGGCCGAGCCAACTGACAGCTAAAGTGGGTCGTCGCGTATGTCAGCCTATCGGCCCCATCGCGGAGCACTTAACCAACAAGCCACTTGAGATGACAGCTCACGGCAAGCCTCTCTCGGCTGCAGGAGTTTCACTTTGAGTCTCACGGGCGCAGTTAATGCACTAAAGATGCAAGTTGCACGCCGAGCACGCAAAACAATCGAAAGAATCGGAAAAAAATATATTGAAAGTCAAGCACGTAAGCATGAAGTGCAGCGGAGAACCCGTCTCCGCTGCGACATCCCAGGTCTCTGCGGAATGGACCTGGCCTAAGGCCCGACGCGGCTCCCTCCTTAGAAGGGGTTCGACGTGGGCTGCTCGATCCAGACCCACAGCGTGATGAAGATAAGTCCGAACGCGATCGAAATCGAACCCACAACGTTGCCCTGGTCCGTCAGGCTCTCGTAGCTCCAGCCAAAGTACTCCTGGATGCTCATACGCACACTGGGTGCCAGCTTGACGGCGATGAACAAACCCATCATCAGACTCGCGAACAGCAGCGACGCCCCGTGCGCCGTCTGGATGCTATTGTAGCCGGCGAGGAAACGCACCACAGACCACAGCACGCCCACGACGGTACCGAAGAAGATGATGACGTTTGGCAGCTCGGCGATTGAACCGCGGCTCGCACCGCCCGTGTTGAACCACTTGGGCTCCTTGCCCGTGATCTTCCACCAGAACGCCTCCAACACAGCCGTGCAGTTTGTGAACGCGTACGCGAACCACACTTCCTGGGACCGAATCACATCGCTGTTATCCACCGTTCGGTTGCTCAGAGCAGACAGCACGCCCTGAATCAAAAGCTTCGGCACCAGTGCGTACACGAGACGCGCACCAGCCATGTAGATCGGAGCGTAACCAGAGAACAGGAAGTAGATCGTGATGTAGTAGAACAGGATAGCCGTGATTGAACCCAGCGGGTACAGCGTCGAGTTGAAGTAGAACACGCGGCGCATGAACTTGTTCGACTTGTGGTACGTCGGCACCTGCACCTCCGGCATCTTCCACTCGGGGTCAAAGTACTGCGTGCTCTTGTTCATCAATGCGATCTGGAAGTTGCCCTTGGCCCAACGCTTACGCTGCGCCAGCGAGCCAGCAACGGAGTCGGGAATCAGTCCTTCAGCCAGACGAATACGCTCCAGCGGCTCTCCCTCGAAATCCTTGCGGAAGTACTGTGCCTTCCAACCCATGGCACACAGCACTTGGCCCGTGTAGCAATCCTCTGTCAGGCTACCGTACTGGATGCCGCCAATCGAGTCCAGAGCCTCGCGACGGAACATGGCGTTCGTGCCGGCGAATGAGGCGCAGTCGTAGCCGTCCTGGCCAGTCTGAATGGCGTCGTAGAACGTCGCGTTACGGTGGCCCATCGGGTCGCCAATCTGGAGCTGAATGCAGTCACGGAAGTACTGCGGGGTCTGCACGAATGCAACAGCGTTGTCACGCACATCGTCCGAGTAGGAATGGAGCGAGGACACATCCTCGCCTTCGCCGCCCTTGTTGCCTGGGTTGCACTTGCGGCAAATGCCGCTCTTGCCCAGCTTCGCATCACAGTTCATGCACCGCATGTCAATCTTGCTCGCACGGGAGTCGCTCATCGTGCCATTCACCTGACGACGGTGGACAGCGCTTTGAACGTGCATGGCGTTCTCGAAACAGTCTTTCGAGCAGTAGCTGATTTGCTCCTCCGGCACGCCGGCAATCTGGCACGACGCGCAGCAAAGCCTCGCCACAGAGTTGCATCCAATACCACAGCAAATGTACTTTGCCTTGTCTTGGCGGTCCTCATCGTCGAAGAAGAACGGGAGCGTGGCCAGAATGAACTTCGGGTGGGGCTGCATATCGGTATCAAGGATAATCAGGTAGCGGCCGTTGGCCCCCTCGTTGTACAGGATGTTGTTGATGTTGCCAGCCTTCGAGTAGTGGACCTCAGGCTTCACACGACCGATGAAGGTCACGTGCGGCAGGCCAGGGTAGCGGTAGTCGTCGCGGAACGAGCCCACGGCGCAGTCTGCGCGGTTCACCACCTTGGGGCGGGACGGAGACGGCAGATTGGCCGACGAGTGCAGCTTACGCCAGGCGTACACCTCCATCTCCTCGTTGGGGTCGCACACGCGGTCGTACATGAACTGGGCCACTTCCTGACGGAGGTCTCCAGCAGTTTCCAAGATGCCCTTGTTCAGCTCGATCGTCGGGACTGGGTTGCCCTTGGTATACTTGGTCTTGCAGTAGCCGTCATCCAGGACCCAGATCTGCAGGAGGTGCGGCGGGTACTGCATGTTCATGCATGCCATCAGCGTGTCGATCGTCTCTTCAGCAGGCTCGGAGTAGTGACAAAGGAGGACGTCCACCTTGGGCCATAACTCATCAGGGACCGGCGGCTCGAACTCGTCAAAGTAGTGGGCTCCACGACGCACGGGCTTCCACATGCCGAGGTAGTACAGCACACCCAGAGCGAACGTCAGCAACTCTGCGAACAGCATGGCAAAGTACGAGGCCCACTGCGGAATGGGCGGGTCACGGAAACATTGCACACTCTCGACGTCGGCGATCTGCAGGTACCAATGGGGAGGTGTGAACCAGCCGCTGAAAGCCTGACTCGAGCATCGCAGCGTCTCCAGCGACGTGCTCGTGATGGTAGCACAGTCCACTTCCAGACGTGACGCGTCACAAGGCTCCAGACCGATCACGAACCAAAACACGATGGCCAGCAGCTCCACGACACCTGCTATGATGAACAGGAAGTAGAAGAAACGGTAGGTCTGGTTGCCCTTCATCAGGTACTTGCGGACGTTCGGCAGCTTGCGCTCGATGATGTTACCGGCGCCGTTGGCCACAATGGCGCGCTCGACGCCCTGGAACCACATGCGGTACTCATCGTCCGTCTCGGGACACAGCACCCAGACACGGCGCTTGGTGTGCACCTCGAAACCCTTGTGCGGCAGATCCAGCCGCGCGCAGGGGCGCAGCTGCAGTGCGTCCTTGAGCTCGATGGCACCCACGACGAGGTCGGCGTTGCGCGTGGTGAAGTACTGGCGACACTCGAGGTGCGAGTGGAAGTAGTAGATCTTGGCTCTCTCCAGCGCGAAGTAGCGGCGTTTCCAGCTCTTGTGGATCGGTCCCTTGATGGTGCGCTTGCCTTGCTTGTGCATGTAGCCATGCACGGAGATGATGTTGTCGCGCTGGCCGCCGACGCCCACGGCGTCCGACACATTCATGGGCGGCAGTATCGGCCCACGTGGGTCAACGTAACCCTGCTGCGGCACGGGGCGGCCTTCCTGCGGGTAGAAGCCGGCACCGCCGTCGTTGGCGCCTGTGGCAGGCGTGCCGTGCAGCTCGTAGTCCTCATTCTGCATGAGCACCTGCTTGTCGTTGCGGTACATGGTGGTAGTTGTACTACACAGCGGCCTTCCCAGTTCTCCCTCTCTGTGTGACCAGAACGTGAGAAGGAGGGGCCTCGTGTGAGTGAGTGTGTGCGTGCCTTGACTCCGCTTGTACTTTGGACTCTCGCGAAGAAGCGCAACTGGGCCTCGAGCTCGGCCGGTGGACGAAACCCCTGCGAAAGTCGTTTCGACGCAATGTGGGGCAAACGTCTTGCCATCTCTATGCCGTCAAATGGTGTGCGGGACATGAAACAGGCGGCGGCAGCTGCCAGGGGTAGGCGAGGCAGGCGGTCCGCCCGAGGATGGACGAGGTTTTTTCCCAAGTGCCCATTTTTGGGGTCCACACTATAGGCTGTGAATATCGACACTGCCAGTAGCTGCTCTGGCACCCTCGAAGCTTCTAGCTACACCAGTCGTGCGTACTGCTTTCTGGCCATAGAATCCACTGTGTGAGATCCTAACGAACCCATGTGTGAGATTCCAGCCACCCAGCACTGCTGGCGACTGCCACTCGCGGTCAATGTGGGGCCCCAGCGGTGACATGGGCGTCACCGAGAGCCAACCTCCACGAATCCGCAACAACGGCAAGCTTAGCCAACCTTGCTAGCTGCCCTTCACCGACATGGCCTCTGAGGCGGGCTCACGTTGAGCCGCCTTTCACTATTCACTAGTGTGTCACTGCTGTCACTGCTGAGCCCACCAATACACCCTTCACGCTAATTAGTCATACCCTGACTATGTATTTGTGGTGTACGTCCAACAAGAGGAAAACTAGCAGCAGGTGTATTACTAATAGTTGTGCACGACTGTATTACACCTTTGCCCGGCCAAGTTGGGAATAACTGCGATGCTGTAATTTTTCACTTTGGCAATAATCAGTACGCCCGGAAAGTGATCATATCATTTAAGAACATGTAAGCAGACATGAACTGGCAAGACACTGTACATACGCAAAAGTGTACTCAGCCAGATGGTTTTGGTCATTTTCTTTAGGATGGGAAAAGCTAATGTAAATGACAGCCCAAAGTATCTGACCGGACAGCCTCTCTACTTTTGTCTAAATATAGGTCTTTTGGACTTAGCCGTTTTGGCGGCTCGCCTTCCTGCTTCCGGTGTCGCTCCGGTGCCATACCAAAAATATACATAACGGCCATACGCGGCAGAATCAACGAAAGAAAACAGGAGAGATCTCATTCACCTTAACGTATCCTACGTCTTTCCTCCTTTTCTTCATGAACTGCCTCAAGATGCTGAACTCCAATTGCCTTATACAGGAAACGCATTCGTAGATACGGCAGTAGTTCGTACAGGCTGTCGGCCCAAGGTCTTCCAGCCAACAGTAACTCCAAGACGACGAGGCACCAGATACCACATGAGCTGTTGTCCTTCTGCAGGCACCATGTAATATATCTGTACGTAAATCTGTCCTGCAACTCCAGCAAAGGCTCGATCACATTCTGTACGCTTGACTGCACAACTGTCAGGTTTTCTTTTAGCTGCAGAGGGTCGAACAAATAGCACACGTTCGAGCGCTAGTCCAACAAGTATGCTTCCCAGTGGTGGTCAAGGCAGATCACAGCAATGATGCGCTCGTTGGTCGGATCCAAGCACCAAAACCTGCAGCCGTCTTCTTCTTCGTACTCAAACCCACCAGATCGTGGTAGCTCGGATTGATAACACCCACATTCTGGTGCATCTGCTTCAGCGCCAACATTCCCGAGATCACCGACGAAGTGTGCAGCCAAAGATTTTCTCGAAAGTCCACCGAGGTGTAGCCGAAATACCGTTCAGGTCCCAGGTGAACTTGTCCCAATAGCATTCCTCGCACTGCTTCCTTGTACGTTTGCTGCATTAGCATTCATCAGCAGAAGTTGTTAAATATTTGTATGGTCCGGTATGGTCCGGTACGAACTTACCTTGGTGAGGTCGACGTATCTGTAAAAGGCGCCACCACGTCTGGGACTTTCCACTCAACACCGTCGATCCAATCGAGCGTAAGCTGGACAAGCTGGAATTGGGCTCGCGCCTCCAGAACACTTTCCATAGCATCCAGTTGATCGGACGTCGCCGAGCCGTAGTCAGGCCAGTACGCAAGCAACTTCAAGTTGTTCTCCGCTTTGATCGCCTTGATTGCCTCCTTGATCTTGTCCAACTGCGGCATTACTAGAGGCTGAGATACACGCTGGCCTACGTTGTACGGTCGCACTGACAGTGTACCTTCAACGGCAGCGTTTTGGAGGACAAGCGCTTCAACCATTGCCTTTGCCACGCCATAGCTGTACGGCCCCTCCAACACAGCTGCTACATCATCCAGCCGGACCTTGCGAGTCTTCTTGCCATCTCTGACCTTCACTGCAAGTGCACGCGCTTCAAGGATCTCCTTTCCTCCCGCTAGACGCCGCTTCTCACGTTTTGAGAATCATCTGATGCGCGGAGGTGCGGAGAACGAGATTGGATTCTCCTTTGCCCCACGCGTGATTGCATTTGGTGCTGGCTCGGTGTTATCCGGTACATGTCCGGTGCCGGCAGTAGATGCTGTGGAATCTGCGTCTTCTGTCCCTTCGTTGGAAGGAGGACCAGTGCCGGCTGCGTGATCTTCTTGCTGTGTTCGCTGC
>KV736461.1:5753-18974 GCA_000500225.2 Phytophthora pinifolia | reverse complement strand
CGTTCCCTTCCTGTCGCTGGCCATCGGCGTCGACAACATCTTCCTGCTGATTCACGCCATGACGGAGAAGGAGGACCAGCTCCGACGAGACCAGCCGAGTCTCTTTATCGGCCTGGAGCACAACCCCAAGGCGATCGAGGAGATCACCACCACCATTTTATCCGAGAGTGTGGCGTACATTGGCCCCAGCATCTTCATGGCGTCGGCGGCCGAGTCGGTGGCGTTCGCCTTTGGCTCCATCTCGGCCATGCCGGTGGTGCTGTGGTTCGCAGCCATGGCGTGCTGTGCTGTGGCGCTCAACTTCTGCTTCCAGATGACGTTCTTCCTCTCGGTTCTTACGCTGGACAAGCGTCGCGAGCTCAGCGGAAAGTACGACATCATCTTCAAGCGCGCCTCGTCGGTGGCAGCACGGACCCTTGCTGGGCCGGAGACGGAGCGTGCGCAGCAGACGTCGCAGCCGCTTGTGTCGCTGGAGCCCAAGACCCCAGTAGCAGACGATGTGCGGCCATCGGTGTCCACTGAGACGCACTCGCTCTCGCAAGTTCTCGACTACTGCGTGGATCTGTACGCGTCCATTTTGACGTACAAGCTCGTCAAGCTGGTCGTGCTGCTGGCGTTCCTGGCGTGGACTCTGTGGTCGATTTATTCGATGGAGTCACTGGACCAGGGCCTGCCCCAGAAGGAGGCCATGCCGTCCGCCTCGTACATGATTAAGTACTTCAGCGCGCTGGACGTGTACCTGGCAACGGGGTCGCCCGTGTACTTCATCGTCGAGACGGGCTACGGACGGAACCCGGACACTTGGTCGCTGAACGACGAGAGCGTCGAGACGATCTTCTGCAAGTCCAAGGACATCTGCAGCACCTACTCCATCCCCAACATCATGAACGCGCTGGCGAACCACGGCGACAAGACGGTGACTCACATCAGCCCTGGCACGACGTACTCGTGGATGGATGACTTCTGGGGCTTCGTCAACCCGGACAGCGAGTGCTGCCGCGTGGACTCGGTGGGCGAGTACGTTCCGATCGAGACGGGCAACGACACGTACACGACTCTGCGCTCGGCCGATGACACGTGCCTCGCTTCGTCGGTGACCGTCCCGCCTGTGCCGGAGACTCAGTACATGTCGCTCTTCAGCATGTTCGCAACCGCCAGCGCTGGCTCGTCGTGTTCGTACGGTGGCGGTTCCATCTACCGTGGCCAGTTCAGCATCGACACGGAGCCTATCCCGACTGTGAATGCGTCGACTCCTGCAGTGAAGCTCAACAGTAGCGGCTACGGAGACGAGATCACAGCCTGGTCGTACATGGTCACGGGCACGTCCAACCCGACGCAGCAGCGCTACATCGACTCGTACAAGCAGAACCTGGCGGCGGCCGAGTGGATCAGCGAGAAGACGGGCGTGGACGTCTGGGTCTACAACCTCACGTACGTCTACTTCGAGCAGTACCTGACCATCATCCACGACGCGTACAAGCTCATCGGGCTGTCGCTGGCGGCCATCTTCGTCATCACGACGCTGTACCTGGGCAACGCCTTCTACTCGCTGGTCATTTCGCTCACAGCGACCAACATCGTGGTGCTCGTGCTGGGGCTCATGCAGCCGCTGGACGTGATGCTCAACGGCCTGTCGATCGTCAACCTCATCATCGCGGCCGGCATCTCCGTCGAGTTCTGCGGCCACTACGTGCGGTTCTTCGCCAAGGCCAGCGGCACGGGCGACGAGCGCGCCCGTGACGCGCTTCGCCAAGTGCTGACGTCCGTGCTGTTCGGCATCACCATCACCAAGGTCATCGGGCTGAGCGTCCTGACCCTCGCAGACTCGCGCGTGTTCAAGAAGTACTACTTCCGCATGTACATGATGGTGGTGCTCTGCGGCGTGCTCAACGGGATGCTGCTGCTGCCCGTGCTGCTCAGCACCATCACCGACGTCAAGAACTTCTTCCTGCGCAAGCGCTCGAGGAAGAGCGAGCTGGCGTCGGCGCCCGTGACTCGCGTCGAGTAGACCCAACGCATCAACGAAATGTATCAACCAAAGCTTGCATTGCTCTTCTTCTTCTTCCTCTTGCTTACTACGTGTCCTTGCAGTCACGTAGCGGCTACGGGTTTCTCCTCCTCCTTGGTGCCGTTCGCTGCTTCCTCCACGACGCCGCGGCCGATGGGCTCAGGCACGGCGTCCGCAGTCTCGGCCTGCTGCAGCACCACCAGTGTGAAGCGCAGATACTGCGCGATGATCATCTCGTGCAGCTTGGTGCGCAGCCGCAGCCACTCGATCTCGCTGTCGCTCGGGTCAGGGAAGAGCTTCTGCAGGTGCTTCTTGGTGCGCCCGTACAAACTCAGCACGTGGTAGGCGTGCATGATGGCCTCCTTGTACTCGAGGTTCTCGTACTTGACCACGATGCCGTCGTTGTTCATGAGGATGTAGGCCGAGAAGCCCGGCTTGCTCTTGAGCTGCTTGATCACCTCCTCCACCTCGTTCGGAGCCGCCGCCGCCATGTCTTTGGGGGATCTTGTGTCTAATGCTGGAGTGATCTTGAAGCGACGCACAACCGTCTTCAACTCGCTTCAAAAGCATGGCACAGGGCTCAGGCTCGGGCTCGTACTACGACGACTACATGCGCAGCAACGCGCTGCTCAAACACTGCGGAGACCGCGACGCCAAGAAGCTGCTGACGGACCGCAACGCCTACATTTCCTTCCTCGAGGTGCAGCTGGAGCGCGTGTCGGCCGCCTGCCTCACGACGCAGACGTTCGAGCGGCGTCTGGCCGAGCTGGAGACTGCGCAGCTAACCGGAGACCAGAAGCTGGGCTCGCTGTCCAAGGTCTTCCGTCTCAACCAGGAGTTCGTGGAGCACACATCGCAGCAAGGGCAGAAGGAGCTCGAGAGCCACGCGGCCAAGGTGGACGCCTGGATGGACACGTTCTCGGCCGAGCTGGGGACCATGAGGCCGCGCGTGGCCACGCTGGAGGAGCAGTTCCGCCAGTGCCAAGAGTACCTGCCCCAACTGGCCGAGACCAGCGACGCCGCACTGCAAGACTTCCGCCACCAGGCGGAGAAGGAGATGGAGGAGCTCAAGGCCCACGTGTTCGCGCTCGAGACCCGCCTCGAGGAGGTCCACTCGAGCCAATCGACCACAGATCGCAAGGTTGACACGCTGGCGGAGACGGCAACGCACAAGCTGGATAAGGAATTGGCACTCGTTCGCTCGTCGGTGTCGGAGAAGAGTTTCCAGCTGGAGCGGACGGTGATGCAGTTGGTAAGTTGGTCACGTGTGTTGCTCTGTGCTGCCTACGACTGACACTGCTGGCTGAATCGCCAGGGCAACGACATGGAGCAGCTAGTTCACCACGTGGACGCGTCCTGGAGAGCCGAGGCGTCTGAGACCTCGATCCTCATTAACGAGCTGCAGCAACGACTTGGCCGTCTCCAACAAGACCTGGAGCTTGGACAGACGGAAGTCAAGGACGTGCTGAGAAAGTGTCTGGACACTCAGCATCTACTGAGCGGGACCGTGGTGACCCTGCAGTCTGAGGTTGATGAGGCCAAGAAAGAAGGAGGCATGGCCACCCAGAAAGACAGCGAGGCGGTGCTAGCCGCGCTCGATGAGCTACGAGAGAGGCAAGGCGCACTGAAGAATGCGCTGCAGTTACTGCAGGCGTGTGCTCTTGAATCACAGCAAGAAAGCGACGACCGCTGCACGAAACTGGGCGACAGACTGGCTGCCGCAGAGGAATCGTTTGAGACTCGGACCGACGATCTGGTCTGTATTTGCTACAGTAGCAGTTGTAGAGGATATCAGCTCACCTTGGCTATCGACTGCACTTGTGCTCAGAGGAGGCGGATGCTGGCTGCACTGGCAGACGTTGGAGAGAGGCTGCATCACGACGCCGCGGAGGCGACTGAAGACAACGTAAGGCGCCAAAGCTTCAGCATCTTCGGTGGAATGAACTCACCCTTGTGTTTGCTCCAGCTCCGGAACGAGTCTGAGTCGCACTTTGCGCATGTGATGGAGCTCTCGGCGACACTTGAGAACCGACTCCGCATACTGGAGCACACGGTGCTGTCGCTAGAGGTATCGGTTGCCGGATTCAAGAGGCCTGGGTCTGTATTCTAATCTCCGATATCTCTTTTTGATCCGTGATGTTGTCTTGCTACACAAGACGAAGGTGCAACGGAGTCGAGTTATCTCGGAGGCTTTGGGTGAGGGTAATGGTGACCGAGCTTCGGAGATACGCCGCCCCCCAGAAACGCCTGAAGGGCTGATCAGTAAAGCTCTCGCCAACAAGAGCGCCATCGACACAAGGAAAGGCCTGCACGAGGTACGATGAACGCTTCCGTTTTGATCGACGGCTTGCCATGCTGTGCGGTCAAGAATTAACTGCGCGGCTACTTTCGTGGGCACTTTCATTCAGAGATCCATTGGATGGGACAACGAGCGGTATTACCAGCAGAGAATTCGAGAGCTCGAAGAACAGCTTCACCGGAAAGCTCAGATCGAAGAGGAGCAGCGTGCTCTGTTTCCTGAGCGCGGCTGCTCCAAGGCTTCGTCCAAATCTTCAATCTCGTCTTCAGGCTACGTGTCCAGCATCGCAACCGAGGAAGAAGCCAAACGCGTGGATGACCAGGCGTTTCAACGGACTCGACCTACACTGAAAAGGGTATCAACGGAGCAATCCATGTGCAAACGAACGGCATCGCCTAATGACAACCCGTTCTCTTGAACCAGAAACCCGTCAAGCGAAGCTCGAAGACAGCGCAGGCTACGGCGACTTCGAAAACCCTCAAGTCCAAGAGATTCCGATGGTTTGTCGTTAAATCGCCAGCGCGAGGTAGAATACGGCTCACTCTACCTAACTCGTCTGCAATTTGTATCCTCAGAGCTCAACAGGTCGACCCAACTTCAAGAGCGAACGTCTGTCTTCACGCCAACGCTTTCCCTTCGGCGATGGCTTTGAGCAAATAATCCGCTGCAGTTACCCCGACTACGAGCTTGTATTCCTGCAGTAAAGCAGCAGGCTCGCGTTAACTCCGCTTGCAAGTTCTACTGCTGGGCTGTGCACGAGAAGATTCACCTCCAAAATGCGCATGATCCGATCTGCTGCTTCGTAGCGAGCCTTGATGATCAGCGCCATGCGTCGTCGAGACTGCCGCGAACCTGGCCCGTCTGGCCCGCTAAACTCCAGGAACTCTGCATCCAAATCCAAATCGAGCTCGTCAGGTCTGCACGGAGTCGAGGCGAAGCAAAGCGTAGCCTCACCGATCTCTCTCTGCGTCTCTTTTGCGATCTCGTCTTGCAGCACATGCAGCAGGTGTTGAATCTTCCGACGGTGGCGATCGATGCGGTCGGAATCTGCAGCGGCAGCGGCTTCCTCGGTGCTCTGACGGCTAACCTTGCTCGGCCTATATTGCTCACCGAAGCGTCAGCAGGGAGTCCCAACACAGTGGAAATAGTCGAACCATACCCGCCACTGCGCTTGTGCTTCCGTCGATCGAATGTGTAGAATTGCTTGTCGAGCACAGCGCAATGGCGCTCTCGTGCCAGCGCAGTCTACGAGCAACACGAGTTGTTAGGCAGCCCCCCGGCCTCGAGCAGTTCAACTCGACTGCCAACAAACCGCGGCCAGTGTCGCCTCTCTGTCAGCATCCAGTTCTCGCTCCCGGATGAAAAACTCTCGAGCCTCGACTGCGACGCCCGGAGAATAGTAGCGCGGCCCATTCTGGCCTACGAAGTGAACCGTGTTGTCTGCCGGAGGGTCCATCGCTCGCCTGCTCTTCATGAAATTGCTCATGTCGTCCTTGATGCTGCGCAGCAGTGTGTGCAGCACCGCCAACAGTGAAGTCGCGGCGCTGTCTCGAGGCGGTACCTTGTCTTCAGGAAGCTGCAGTAATGCAGACTTCATGGTCGCAGGAGATTGAGCCAGCCGTGGCAAGTGCAGCACAGAACGAGCCGAATGCCGCGAGCCACCCGCCGAAGCAGCTGGCCCCCAGAAAATGCCGACGGAGCTTTCTTTTGCTGATATTGCCATGGTTGTCGCTGCAGTAAGTTGAACGCTTCTATCGCGAGAGCTTCGCTGTCAACTACCTTTATTTATACAGCTTCCTGATCCTAAACAGACTAGTTCGGCCTTGTTGGTCGATGTGCTTGCACTGCAATATGTCGGCGCTAAAGGCGAGGAAGTCCGTCATGGCCTCGTCCTCCCCTCTGGCTTCGTGCGCCAGGTACGTGACCGTATCTCGGTCGCTGAAGCGGTGGATGCTGCGCGCCAGGTTCCGCCAGCTCTCCTGGCCGTAGATGGGGTTGATGCAGTCGGACACGAGGATGTAGCTGTAGCTGGACCGCGGCGGCGTCCAGTCGGAACCCCAGACGAACTCGGCCACGTGCAGTCGCGCGCGCTCGCCTTCAGACGCTGCGTTGGTCTCCACGTTGCGCTGCAGCAGCTCCAGCGCCTCGTGCTGATCCGTGAGCAGCACGTCGGCGCCCAGCGCAGCCGCCACGAGCCCCGCGAGGCCGCAGCCGCTGCCTAGCTCGAGTACGGGCTGGCCGGAGCGGACGTCAAACGCGGTGGGTGACTCGACCGAGAAGCGCATGAGGCGCTCGGACAAGAAGCGGCTGGCCTCCCACACACGCGACGCCGTCCACGCGTCCTCAAAGATGGGCGCTAGCTCGGCGCTTCGCAGCGTCTCGGACAGCGCGTAGCTGCGCTCGCCGACGGAGACTTGCTGCATCACTTCTTGGCTGCGACCGCTACTTATACTGCGAGTTGTATGGTCCTTGAACTGACAAATTCAGATTTGTGACCTCGTGGCCCTGGATGTTGACTTGGTCTACTTTTGAAGCGATATATTACTTGAAGTAGGCTATAGCCAAAGGGCTGAGCTGGTTCTATCATCCGTTGCCGTATCATTATTGGAGTTCACTACGTCGCTAAGGGTTCTACTTTAGTCACTCTTACTCGAAAGTTTGCTTATCGTCCCGACAGAAGTTTGCAGTGCCTTATCGCTTAGAGGGCATACCAGGTACTGCATATCGCTCAGCAGACCACCTACATACTGCTTTCTCATGCTGAGAGGAGGCAAGCTTGCTGCTGGATCTGCCTCTTCATCGAGACTGTCGTCGGGTCGTCCAAAGTGCAACGTTAAGCACGGGTTGAACCCGTTGGATACGGTCGGAACTGGAGCAACCACCAAGCCGACATGGTCGCCGACAGCCACAACGGCCGTCGGTGCATTCGGGCTCGCACGTCAGGGAGACAGCATTTGCTGCTGCTGTTGTCCGCAACCCTCGCAAGCCAGCAGTCGCGATTAAGCAGCTCCAGCTTCGCTTCGACGGGGTAACGTGTGCGTGCAGAGAGAGCGAGGGTGTCCTGGCGCGACAGCCGCCGATCCGCTTGCCCGAATCAACGTCGATGCACGTGAGTAACTCGCAGCGTAGAGGCTCGTACCGGAAGTGAACTTGTCCAGTGCACTCCGCTGGCCTCACTCAGCGGCAGCGAGAAGTCGAAGTGGAGCCCGCGACAGGCTCTTCAGGCGACAAGCGACTTCGCCGTGTGCCAATGTCTATAGTCGTCGCGTGCTCGCTGCGTTCTCCATCGATGGGCAACGCCAGCGGCACTATAATATAAGAGGCAATTTATTGCGCGTGTATGGCTCCACGGCCGAACCTCGATCACTTGCGCCTAGTATGCATCGGCCCCCGTCCACACACGCAGTGATCTGAGCCCACATATGCTCTTTCGGTAGCGTGCGTGTGGTCGGCTGGTGGCGTGAACCGTACGCGTTCGAAAAGTGAAGTGGACCTCCTTACAAACACCAAGTTAACTTCACGATTGACGACACGCTTCTGCCCCGTCTGACAGACCTGTCTCGCAACACGTCGAATGGCTGCTGGCACCGAACTCGAGGCGGCCAGTCCGCAAGCCTCGCTCTCTCCTTGCTGCGTCTCCAGTTCTCGGCTTGGTCAGCTAGGCGGCCAGCAGCATGCCCCGCCCCGAGTACGCGCCCTTCATCACGTCTCCGCGTGGAGCGTCTACCCCCATGGCCGTAGGATCGGCACCCTCGACCATATCGGCGCTCAGCGCCGCCACCGAGACCTTCAGCGCCGCGCTCAGCGTCGCCAAGCTCAATCTACACCGGCGCCGTCGCCAGACGCTCACGAGCGAGCGCAACACCAGCAGTCGAAGCAGCACCAGTCGCAGCAGCCACGGCCGCCGCACGCCCTACCTGGATCAGCGAGATGACGAGGACGAGGACGACCCGTTCGAACCCCCTCGGGCCCCACGGCAGCAGTGGTACCGCAACCAGCCCCGTCCCCGGAAGCCCACGCAGTCGCCCTCATCGACCTCTTCGTCGGCGCCCTCCCCCTCTGCAGGGCGTCACTCGGGGAGCTTCGCGTCAATGCTCCTGTCGTCGTCCTCGTCGCTCTCGGCGCGCTCCCCCAGTGCGCGCTCGTCGTCCGCCACGTCCCCCTCGAGTCTGCGCGACTTCAGCTCGTCCTCGATGATCAGTGACATGGCGCAGAACCTCCCGGAGCTCTCGGCTGACCGCGTCGCGGCGCTCGTCAACTTCATCGACAAGTCGGTGGACGACGCCTACAACCTCAGCCTCGGCTTCGGCCGCGTGCGCTGGACGCCCAGCCGGTCCCGGGATAGCGTGACCATCCACCGCGCGCGCAGCGGCCAGGACGACGCGCTGCTGGACGCCGCCGTCAGGGGAAGCTGCAACATCAGCGCCACCTTCCGAGAGATCAGCGACCTGCTCATCACCGAGGCCACCGCCGACTTCGCCGACCACGAGAGCGCAGTGAATCCCACCGAGTTTCGAGACGGACAGGTGCTGTACACGCTGGTGCCGCGCACGCCGGGAGAGCGCTTCGTGTGCGTCAAGTGGCACTGCGTGCGCTCGCTGGCGCCGTCGGTCGCCAGAGACCGCGACTACGTGTACGTGGAGCTCGTGGACTCGTTCCAAGACGGCGACGGCCGTCGCATCGGCTACCGACTGAGCAAGAGCGTGGATCTCGAGGTCCCTCTGCCCAACGACAAGCGCCACTACGTGCGAGCCAAGACGCTGACGCTGCAGACTTGGAGCGAACGGGCTCCGGGCAGCCTCGAGTTCGTGACGATGATGATCAACGACCTGGGAGACCGACTGCCGTCTTGGCTTGTGCACAAGATGGTCGACACGGCCGCCATGCGCTCCGCCTGCATCCGAGACCACATCAACCAGCGCCGCATCGACATGCTCGTGTACGCAGAGCCCAGGAATATGGTGCCCCTCAGCCGCCGCGTGTGCTGCGTCGTCTGCACTCGGAGCTTCTCTCTCGTGCGCAAGAAGTACAACTGCGCGGGCTGCGGAGACGTCATCTGCAGCCAGTGCAGCGTGCACGAGCTCGTGACCACGCTCCAGCGGTCCAGCGATCCGTCGGCGCCAGGAGGCAAGCGGAAGACGCGCATTTGTGTCAAGTGCAACAGCAAGATGCGGAGTCGGGAGCTGCCGCGGCGAGCGTCGTCCGCGCGGCGGAGCGACATCTCACGCGTCAGCTCGGAAGGCAGCGTCCGCGGCTCGCTGGCGTCGAACAACTCGTTTCTGGCGCGCTCGCACGTGTCGACGGGGAAGATCTCGGACGAGACGCGGCGCAGCTTTCTCTCGGACTCGACAGCCGGCACGAGCTCGCAGGACTCGTCGACGTCCGTGGACGATACCAACAGGAGCAGTGGCAACGGAACTTCTTCGGTGCGCATGCAGGTCCCCAACATGTTTCAGTTCCGCCCGAAGTCCTCGTCCATGGGCAAAACGGAGCGCTTGTCGAAGACGTCGACGTCTCCGTCGTCGCCTGGGGACGAGGAGGACCGCTTGGATGTCGAGGAGCTGCAGCCACAAGTGCTCGGCGATACGATCTTGGCGTCTACCCCCGTGGAACTCGATCTAGGCGTTGGGAAGTACAAGGAGACGTTCACCCTGCAGCCAACGCGGACCGAGAGGGATTACGAGGCTGAAGCCGCGGAGCTGGCCGAGTACAGCGACTCGGAGGAGGAGGAATACGCCGAGGACGACGCGGGCAACTTTCTCAACACGAAGAGCTTCTCGCCGCGGCAATCGGTAGCGCAGGCCACAGTCATGACGCTGGACGTGGACGTCCCGACGGTGCACAAGGTGGAAGTGGCCAGCTTTCTGACGGAGGAGGAGAACGCGATCCTGGACTCGTTGTCGAACGATTCCGACTCGGCCGGCTTTACGCTGGATGAGAACTCGAAGATTGTGAAAAGCAGGTCGTTTGGCGGCAGGTCCGAGCTGGACGGTCCGATTCCCGTGCAGGTGGAGGAGCTGGTGGTAGAAGAAGTGATGCCCGAGAACGTTCGTACCGTTCCTCTTCGCAGCATGGAGCTGCAGGAGGTGGAGGGAGAGGAGCTGGTCATAGAGGAAGTCCAGCCTGGAAATGTAGGCATCGTGCCGCGTCGCAGTATGGACTCGGAGGAGCTCGTGGTGGAGCAAATTCAGCCCGAGAACGTGAACAAGGAGCCAGGACGCAGCACGGTAACGGAGCTGGAAGAGCTGCAAGTGCCCATGGTAGTGCGCAAAGTGGCCAAGCGGTTAGTTGTCGGCTCTGGCGGAAGACGCAGTCACGATTCTCGACGAGCCCCCGCGCCTCGGCCGTCGGGGGCTCCACCTCCACCACCAAAGGTGGCGGATATGCTGACGGACAGCATGGCGAGCGCCCGAGCCAACAAGAAGGTCCAGGCGTCTACGAACGGCTCACGCGCCGCACCACCTCCAACTCCAGCGCCGGCCCCGCCGCCAGAGGAGGAGGCGCTGAAGGTGGAGGACCTGCAGGTCCATCTGGACCGCATGAACCAGATCTCGGCGAATCTGCTCAATCTCCGCAAGGAAATGCAGGGGACGGTGAAAACCCCAGCCAGCACGCAGACGGCCATGGCGGCCCTCACAACGTTCGAGACCAAGGCGAACGCTGAACGTGCCGCCAAGATCGCGGCCAACTTCATCAGTTTGCTGGACCGGAATGCGGCTCCGGCAGCTCGGCGCGCGCAGCAGCAGCTGAAGCAACGCGGAGGACCGCGCACCAGTCTCTTCAACGTGACGCTGGCCATGGGCGATGGCAGCTTCGTGGACTACCTGGTGGACTCGACGTTTGAGGACGTTGGCGAGAGTCCCGACGGCACAGGGATAGGCTGGCAGTCCGTGGTCTCTCAGACGACAGGCAGGCAGTACTTCTTCAACCAGAACTGCGCGCTCGCGTCGTGGACTCTGCCGGGCCCCGACGTGTTCCGGGGAATGCTTTACATGGTGCTCTAGACCTCAGGCCAACGTATTATTTAGCTAAGCTCCGTGTACGGCTCGGTGTCAAAGGAAACCAGAGCACAACCAGAATAAAAGAAAGTGACGTCCATCAACAGTATGAGGACCCTTACCGGTACGCGTAGCTCGGTCAACTTGTCTTGTAGATACAGCGACGTGGCCGGCTCCTTCACCGGTACGGACAATCCTCCGAGCTGTGGGCAGTGGCCGGCATGCTGCAGTGCACACACTCGGCGGCTTTGGCGCCAACAGAAGAAGAGAAGCTGGAGCGAGGAGTGAGCGGCTTCTTGTCCATGACGGAAGCCGCCAAGTTGGCAAAGCGCGTCGAGAAACTCGAAAGACCAGAGCTCGGAGTAGGCGGCTTGGCAGAGACCGGCACGGGCGGGGGTAGCGAGGCACTGGACGTGACGGACTGACGCTGGTTCGAGGCCTCGGAGGCTGTGTCCGTCATGCTGCGGTTGCGCGGGGACCCGGGGCGGAAGACCGCGAAGCGGATGAGCTTCTCCTTGCGTGCGAGCTTGCCCAGGAGCTGCGTGACCTGCTGCAGCGACATGAGCGACGCGTTGGTCTCGTTGATGCTCATGATGTACATGCCCGGATACACGTCTCCGTGCTGCTCAATGGGGCCCTTGTCGCCACTTGGCAGGTTCGTGAAGCCGTGCACGACGGCGCACTCTTGGATGCCGCTATCCAGCAGCACGCCCAAGGGCCCCGGAGGCACGCGGACCTCGACGATCTCCTCGATCTCGTTGTCGCTCTCACTGTCACTGTCGTTGTCGAAGAACGCTGCTCCTTGGAGCGCGCCTTGCAGCATGGCGTCGTAGTCTTCGGGCAGCGTCACGGGGATCTCTGCGTACTGGTAGTCGAACTTGCGTAGCTCCTCGTAGTACGGGTTGGAGCCGATGATCTTGTAGTCTGTGCCGGCCCAGAGGTTCACGAGCTTGGCCTCCCCTTTATCCTCATAGTAGAGGCCACGTAAACTGCTGGTACGGATGCTGGTGCTGGGCTCGAAGAAGACGACAGTGGCCTTGCGGCCCAGGTGGGAGATGACCTTGCCGTTGAGGCTCTCGGGCTCCTTCATGGGCGCCACGCAGCCCTGCGAGCGCAGTAGCTCCATGATCTGCAGGTGACCCCTCCAGATGGCCAGGTCCAAAGCCGAGTAGCCGTCGTCGGTCAGTGCCAGCACGTCGGCGCCGTATTGCAGCAGCATCATCGCGATCTGCGTGTTCCCCACGAGGCAGGCGCAGTGAAGCATGGAAAAGCCTCCGCTCTCCGTCAGCGCCGCCACATCCGCCTTGCCGATCTTCAGTGTCAGGTAGCGCCGCGCCTTCTCCACGCTGCCCTCCAGGATGGACTCGCGAAGGTACTGGTTGCTCTTGCCCTGCAGCAGGTTCATGGCGAGGGCTTCAGCGGCTTATGAGGCCTGATATTCTGTGTACACTTGGTGTTCCCGGTTGAAGTGACCTTCACTCACGGTGTCACACCGCAAAACTCGGCGAGCGATGACTGCGTCGCCGTATCCCCCCGCCGGAAGCCAAACCGTTAAGGTCTGCGTCGCTCTGTTAGTGATATGGCTCCAGCCACTCGTGCCGCTGGGCGCTCGTCACCCGCTCTCCTTCGCCGACCTGTGGCCCGTGTGTTTTTCCGACTCGTGCCAGGGTGCTGACGTTCATGAGCGTGGACGCTGATCAACGCCATGATTCAGGGGCCCTGGCTGCTCGTGGCCCTGCTGGCCCAGCAGCAGTGCTGGGCTTCGTCGTGTGCCTCGTCCTCATCGGACTTCCGTTCGACGCTGCGTCAGCTCTCTGCGGCCTAATGGTACTCGTGCTCGTGGCGAGTCTCTCTATCCGCCAGGCCAAGCGAATCCCGCCATCCAGCGTCAACTGCTCTCTGAGGTCACGTCGGAG
>KV736446.1:2057-17309 GCA_000500225.2 Phytophthora pinifolia | reverse complement strand
GGTGGGACGAAACTGAATTTAAAAGTGGGAGTTTTGGCATTTGGCCCCAAAATCCCACGATTAAGGAGCCCTGGTTATGACGGACAACTGTACCCAACCAGCACCCAGCCATGCCCTATCGACACCCATCTAGAGAACCCAACTCGAAAGTACGCGTGTATATAAAGCCGTACAGCCGGAATTCACAAGAGAAAAAAAACATTGATATTGGGCTAGTTGTGGACGCGCTGGAACTTCCAGTGGAAGTACTCTGCTGGGGTTTACTCTTCCCACTCAAAGGACATTGCAGACCCGTGAAGGAAAGGGTCAAATATAATTACGGAACAAGTAGAGTAAGCTGCAGCATGAACGGCTTCATTTTACTAGCTTTCTGTTCCTTCCTTTCTTCATACGCAGGCATAGCAGTGTCTTCTTGTCGAGGTACCCAAGCGGCTCAGCTCCGCAAAATAGTTCGGAAGCTAGTAAGACATACACACCACAGTGGTAACTGTCGGTTTGTATGCCTAGACCAGGATCATGAGATACTAACCGGGAACTCTGTCAGACATCTTCTGGTGGCATAGTGAGTAGTGTCTGGGCCACCGCGCGCACACTTGAAACGTAGGAGGACGCCATGGAATCGTAGATGTAAGCTCTCCCCCTTTCCAGGCCGCTCAGCACACCACACCAGTGGTTATTGTTCTTTCTTTCCAGTGAGGTTCATTAGTGTCATTTAATCTGCTATCTTCCTAACGCCACCTAATGTCCATTCCCGACAGGGGCCTTGCCTTATCCTCTGCGGGTAACGCGGTCATTCGGGACTTAGTCCCAGGCGTGACCGCCACCCTGTGAAATTACACCGTTCGCACCCCGGACTCCGAAGAGTCCGTGTTGTGTGTGGTGTCAAACCACTGGTGTATATCTCTTTGCAGCTTTTGCCGCGTACTTGCCTGCAGTCCGCCCTCTTGGTGCCCAGCATCCTCCGTCCATATCTGACTAGTTCGGGTGACCAGCGCTTCCTTCGCGACCGCTCTTGCTGCGCTGTTGTGTTCCCGGTCCACTACAGTCCAGCTCACAACGCGTAGCGCATCCGCCATTCTGCGTATCTTCCAGAAGTTGTCCGCCAGTTTCCGTTTTCTCGGTGGTGTGCGTGCTGCCTGTTGCCGCACCACTGCCGCGTTGTCCCCGACAACGTGGACAGGCGTCCAGTGGTGTTGGCGGCAGGCCCGGAGCCCCTGTAGCAGCCCGATCTGCGCCACCCGCATCGGAGCATCCTTCGCCCCCGTCGCCAGCGACCCCTTCACCAGCTTCATCGCCTGCCACCGTGTATGTGGATTGACCTGCACTATCACCGCCTTCCGTCGTATCGCTGCTCTGTTGACTGGCGAAAAGGACTATATAGTGATCATCCACATGGGGTCCATGCCCTGCGGGACTGCGGTCAACGCCGCACAGATGACCCTTCCGATCTGGTAGCGGATCGGGGCCGTGTCCGTCGACCATGCGTCTGCCATCACGTCAACATGCCCTGCCCGAAGTCGTGCATCGAGCCCCGCTGTGTGGTACGGCGCACTTACATCATTTAGCACATCGAAATGTGCCACCCGCCATCTCCATACGGCATGTAGGTAGAGCGCTGCTCCTAGTCCCCAGCATGCCTCCGTGAGCCGTTCCACGATGGCACCTTGGTCCGCCTGAGCCTCGCCAGAATATCCATCCATCGTTCTCTCCGCCCCGCGCAATATCCCTTCCGGCATGGCTGGGAGGGTCAGTGAGAAAATGGCATGCTCCAAGTCCACATTGTGCAGCCCCACATGTTGCCATATGGCGACAATGACCTTGCGTAACGTGACTGCCGCCGGGCAGCTCCAATAGATGTGGTGCAAGCCCACCTCTCTCCCCTCAATACACTCTGTGTGTGGGCATCCGATGGTTGGCGTCCTTGGATCAAAGGCGGAGAGCGCCCTATGTTTCAGCCGTAGGAGAAGTTGTTCACCCCATGGATTGAGCCCGACGACTCTTCTGATCCTCGTCCGTAGTGCGGCCAGCCCCGTTCCAGCGCCCCTACTGCATGCCATCCAGTTATCCGCGCGACTATCCACGATCCCGGATGCCGTGGCTTGTGTTGGACGCTGTGTACAGTGCCTTATATTGTTTTCGCGTGACCGCCCACCTCCGCCTCCCTGCCCATATGCAGGCAGCTCTGGCGAGTCGTGGGTGAGGGTGGATGTGACCCGGTGCGCAATACACCCCTTCCTCGCGTCTCAGATGTTCAAACAGCTTCCCATGTGAAGTGGTCTTAATGCTGCTGGACGTGGCCTGCTCCGCCAGCGACCCATTGACCACGCGGAAGTCGGTGGTGAGCCGGTACAAAAGCCCGGTGTCCGAAAGTTGTGGCGATCGGATTCGAATCTTCCCGTCATTCCAGCTCTGCTGCGTGATCTGTGGGTAGTTCAGCACCAGCAGGTACATTAACCTCCTCGCCTGGTGCCGCACGCCGGCCGTGACTGCTGGAGCTAACACAGTAACCTGGAGGGAGCCCCTGTAATCCCGTGTCCAGTGTAGGGTGTCTTTTAGTAGACGGCCAGTTCCAGAGAGCTTTGGAAATCGTTTAGCGACCGCGATAAACGCCCCGGTTTCGGTGATCAGCCTGATATCCGTGATATTAAGGTACGGCACCCATTCCCCGCAGAAGTGGATATACAGCGCTTCTTCAGCTGCTATTATCGCTGTGCAGAGGTGTCCGGCGAGAGAAGCCGTCGTCATGTTCATGCGACGTCCGTTCCACCTTACTGGCAATGTGCCCCAAAAGCACGTCAGACTGTGCAGGGCACCCACCATCGCGGCCTTCCCGACCGTCAGCGTGATCCCTCCAGCCTTGGTACATGCCTCTGCTCCTGCGTTCCACATGTTGTTGCCCCATCGTGTCACAGGACACGTATCCGTGAGTCTCGGGCGCGGCGTAATGTAGTACGACACCGTGTCCGGTGCGGATAGTCCGCTCAGCAGTACGTCTCCAACCACGTGGAACTCCGGGGTGGATTTCCAAGCCCATTCATTGACGGTGACTGCCGTCATGGGCAACAGTTCCACTCGGAGGTCGGGGATGGCTAGACCCCCTTGTTTTCTAGGCAGTGCAGCCACCTTGTCGTTCAGCCAGGCTCGCCCCTCCATCTTTGTTCCGAAAATCGCGAGTGCCATACAAATTGCTTGATCAGACGCTGAAACAACCTGACGGTGTCCACGGACGGCCAGTGGTGTCGCCCAATGGAGAGTAGCTTGGGAATAATGATAGCCGCAGCGATGCGGCTGCGCTGGTCCACCGTCGCAGTCTTCGCGGTTGCCAACGCGAGCCTCGTGGTCAGCTGTGTGCGAGCAATCCGCCACGCATACTCCGGGTCAGGCTCGCTGCGCACTTGGATGCCCAGGTAGCGGGCGAGCGTCCCGCTTGGCTGTACGTGAAGAGGCGCTGGCAAGTCGGCGTCGATGTAAGCTGCCCCGCCCAGAGCTATCACCAGAGTCTTTTTCTCGTTCAAATGAAGACCCGATGCAGTAGCAAATTCGCGCGTGATACTTAGCACTACGATCACTTCCATGTGATCCCTCACGTAACATGCTGAATCGTCTGCGTATCCCCCGACCTTGAGGCACACCACTGCAGATGAGCTGCGAAGTAAGACTCCAGTGATCCGAGGTTCTGCGTCGATTCGCCGATATAGCGCCTCCAGAGCCAAGATAAATAGCAATGGCGCAAGGGGGCAGCCTTGTCGAATCCCGCAATTGACAGCGACCCATCTCGATCGGTACCCGTTTGCCAGGAACCGGACTCTGGTGCCTGCATGCAGGGCCCGGATAGTTGCGACAAATGCTGGCGGGAATCCTAGCCATTTTAAGATGGCGTACAAGAACTCACGGTCGACAGAATCATAGGCCTTGGCGAAGTCGAGCAGCATCGCCAACGCTGCTGCCATTGCTGGGTCGGTTTGGGCAGCCGCCTGGGCCGCACTGAACAAATCCACGGTGGAATGGATGGTCCGGTTAGGCACGAAGCCGTTCTGGTTGGGGTGTACCATGAGATGCAGCTTGCGTCTTGCTCGGTAAGCCAGGATCCTGGTAAGTAGCTTGTAGTCAGTATCCAGAAGTGCCAACGGTCTGAAATTCAATGGGTCTGTGGCGACTCCTCCTTTCTTCAAGCAGAAGCTGTCTGCCTCCAGGAAGGAAGAAGGAAAGACTCCAGCCTCATACCAGCAGTTGTAAAGTCTTGTCAGAATCCGTACTAGCAAGTGCGCGAAGGCGCGATACCAGTCGTTGCCAAGTCGATCTGGACCACAGGCCTTGCCCGGGTTGGAGGCCTTGATCGCCGACCAGTGGTTATTGTTGCAGTTTAATGTTGCACAGGATCGTCATGTTCTTGGTTGCTCCCACTAGTGCCCGTTTAAAGTACACCATCTCTGTAGTAATTGATCCATTCGTTATCCTAAGGTTGGATGGGTCAAGCACACGGATCCTGGAGTTCGCGCCGAACCAATTCTGCAGCACCATCTGTATGACTTCAGCGCTGAGTGTTTCGTTAGCAGCCAAGTCAACCATGTCTGCATACTCGGACGATAGTATTGGTAGATTTTCAAGCATCTCAGGTACAGTAGACTCCTCCTCCACGAAAAAAATTAGGAAGTCGCACTGGAGATATTTGGCGTCGGAGTGTTTGCAAACTCTACTGTATCACTTGTGAGAGAATGGCACACTGCCGTCAAAGCGATGAAGAAGATTAAAAGGGCACTAACTTGGGTTCAGCTGGTAGATTTTACGCGAAGCGTTAAAACGTGATCTTCCGCTCAAAGACGTCATTTGGAGCACTAAACTGATTGCCCAATGCACTTTGCAGTCCACCAAGTAGTTCGAGATCAAGATGCAAATTGCCATTTCTGGGTGCGTGCTAATCTATAGGGACACTTCGTGATTGGGCGGATTATCGAAGAGCGCTTCGATCTAATTGGCTAAAAAGCTGTTCACTGCGTTTTAGCCACAGATTCTCGCCTCGTGCCAGCGCGCGGAATTTCGAGCCCCCCCAAGATGCCAAGAGGGAAGAGATTGACTGCTGAGGAGATTGGCCGCGTAAAAGCTCACTTCAAGGACGGCAAAAACAAGCGATGGATCGCTGGAGCGATTGGACGGAGTGTCAACGCAGTATGCAACGTGTTGAGACCGTCGAAACCCCAAGAAAAGCCCAAACGAGTCGGTAGACCTCGCAAATGCGCCAAGCGGCTTGTCAGGCAGATTGTTAGACTCGCAACTGTTAAAAAACTGACCTCGAAACGGATTTCGGAGGCAATTGGGCAGGTTCTACGTCCAAGTACGGCTCGCAAAGTGCTCAACTCGTCCAAGATTGCTACGTGTAAGCCGTCACCTTGGCCGTGCACTTTCTAATCAACTCCATCGGAAAATTTCTGTCGATCTCCTCTGGTCTCATCAAAGTTTTGGTACGAGGAAGCCTCGCCAGCTTGTGTGCAATGATTTATTTGGCTTGGTTGAAAAAAACGTACTGCTTGGACTGCATGAGCTTGTCGTGTGACGACCTGTACGTTGGCGTCCTTCCAGTACTTCATAAACTGTCAATAGGTTCATTTTGCGTTCGCATCTCCAAGTCTTCTGCCATCATAGTCACCCCGATCTGTCGCTTTGCTTTCACCACCTGTGGCTTTTGTCTCGGTCGACCTCTTGCTTTAGGTTGGCTAACAATGCCGAATTCATCGTCAGTCAATTGTTGGTTTACATCCGCTTGAGTCGATTCATTTACAACATCCAAATGTGGTCCAGCGCCCGACTCAGCTCCTCCCACGCACGACTCGGCCCCCAACTCGGTCACTGAGCCCAACCCGGACCCCAACTACGGCATCTCGTCTGTTGCCGTGTCGCCATGTGTTTTATACTCGGAAAGCTTGAAATTTGAAGCTGCCATCCCGACCCAGCTCCTGAACTCGCGTTGGCTATTATCATCGCTTCGTACGTCGCGGAGTTGCCACGGCTATCCGGAGATCCATTCCGTGTATCTCGAGTGCTGCAGGACTCGAGTCCATGCTGGGGCTCAAAAGAAAATTCCGTGAAGCGAATTTTGTTGCTATTTCTATTAGCGAGCATTTGAGTGGAATGGGGATGAAGGAGTACAAGGCGGTCCTGAAGGTACGGCGCGGAGTCGCTAAGATCTTAAATAAGCACGGGGGGTACAATTCCATATCTGGCGTCATCGACCAGCAATCAAATTCAACACGAAGTGACGATGACTTCAACGAAACTCGAACTGATGTCCCAATGGTGACCGAAGGGGTGGAGGCAAATTGTGCGCCTCATGAACCCGCCCAGGATATATTTCATCAAGTTCTTCAGTGGCGAGCACTCTAGTGATTGACAGGAATACTGGATCGGATCCGAGTTGTGTCGAGTTGGGCACAAGTTCTGTTGAGTTGGGTACGGAGTCGGCTTCATCATCACTTTGGGACTGAATCAAGTAGACACCAGGTACGTCCTCATGGAATGTGTACACCGAGTTTGAAATACCAAAACTATATTGCTCTCGCATGCGTGCTTACTCACCAACTTCCATCTCACTTTCGTACTTGGGATGATGCACGACATACAACTTGAAGACATAAACGAAAAACTTTTTTCTGTTGCGCTTCGTAAACCATAATCGACACGATACACTCTTCGACTTCCATAATCGAATCAAAAAATTCAACTGCTTCAAGGAAGCCTCTAGCCGATTATTGGTGTTGTTTCCGAGAGTGCAGGTGTTTTGCCTCTCAAAGGCGCACCACATTTGACGAAAGCGGTCCCAATTCTTGACGAAATAAGCTTCAACGGGATATTTAGCCTAGCACATTCAGCAACTGCATCAGCCTACGTGTACACCAACTGTGCCCAATTCAACCCGACCAGTACCCAACTCAGCCCGACCACTGCCCAACGCGCCATCAGCCTCCGATCAATTCCCAACGCAACATCTACGGAATGCGGACGCCGACCGTGCGGCACCTTACCCGTTCCGACATCCATTATGTGGTGCATGTAGTCTCCAAGTCTCAGGTACGGCCGTTCGGTCTTTGCATATACGAGCAAATTGGTCACTCCGTTCAGTTGTTGTTTTTGAAACCATAATCTTTCGAAGCGACTTGCTCCCGCAAGTACTTTAAAACATGGAAGTGGCAGAGGAGGAGTGTTGCATCAGGAGCCTTCTTTAGCGCACCGATTTCACCGAGGTCCTTGTCAATCAGTATGGCCTTGATATTAGGCCACGCTGGGTTGTTCCTCTTGAACTCCTCCAAAGCGGTCAGCAAGGTAGGATTACGTTCGTTCTGCACCACCGCGTGCTGAACGAACTGCCCCTTGCCAAATGCATCGTGAGCCTTGATCGAGAACACTTTATACTTGGTTATTAGTGCCGTGGGTGGCGTCGATTATCACCACATCGAGAAATCTGTGAAACAACGTGCATGTGCTTTGTCTGCAAGGTAATGTAGTCCAAATTAACGTCAAAATAAAGAATATTTGCAGCACAAACAACAAATGTCATACCTTATCATGCACGGTGTCCACAAAAATACCGCCAACGTTTCCTGGCTCTTGGGTGAACTCGGATATACACTGTTTTAATCGTTTTGCTGAGGTCGAAGCGGTGTGGTGTCTTTTCTTTAGTCTGCGGGCCAAATTATGATCATCTTGGGTGATCGGGTTGCAGCTGGAATGCTCGTCAATAAATTGAAACATCCGCGTCTTCTTGGCGCCTGCTTTCACCAGTTTCTCAACAGTGCCCGCCGCCTCAGGTTCAAACGCCGTCCTGTTGTGGGGATAATGATCAAAATTGTGCCTGGTGAGAGGATGGTTGTCCTTTAAACGCGACGATGTAACCCGCAAGGCGAAGGCTGGATTCAATGCCGAAGAATCCACCACTTGAACGCATGCATTAATCTACACCAAACAGCACCAAATGATTAACCTTACTGCACCCAACTATACCCAGCCCCCCGCAACTAAGCCCAACTAAGCTCCTGTTTCCCTCCCCCGGATTCGTCGCTAAACGAGCGGTGTGGGGGGCCGACGGGTATACGCCGTATACATACCGGACGGATAAAGATGAAGGTTTGAAAACAAAATCTGATCACGACACGACGACGCCCAGTTGGGTGCAGGACCCACTCACTTTTTGGAAACCTATGGTAAGTGTTAACCCCCCCCCGCTCTCAAGCGTAGCTAGTTATACACTATGTTAAAGCTGTAATACTATTAATACATGTTATGAAAATACATACTGAAAGTTTGTATGCTCCCACATAAGCTCGATGTCTTTTTACGGGAAAGTGATTGACCCAGTCAGTATTGTGCCTTTCAGCAAGAATGGCCAATCAGACCCCAAAAGGGTTTAAGAAAGAGGGGATAGGGTTAAAGTAGGATTTGCCACTGAATGAGGAAATATTGCAAAAAAAACATGTTAAGTTCTTACCAGCACAACAGCCGATCCCCCACAATACCCACGGACAGGCCAGGCCTGGATGCCCGCTGCCCGGCTGCAGTGCAGCCTGCACACGGCGGGGGATGAACATGCAACGGGCCAGAGAATGTATGCGCGTTGGGTGATCCACTCCAAAATATGTTTGTGTAATGGGCCATCCAGTTACATATGTAGGTAGGACAGCATACGACTAGCGTGTGCTGTTGTGGCGCTCTCTGATTGGTTGATAATGGGTAGTCAGACCCAATTACAACCAATCAGGAGGCATCCTACATTGAGTGGCTTGTGTTAGGCCACCCGGGACCTAATACTAAATTAGAGTTAAATTTCCCCCAGACTTAAGACTTGTGCTCAGTGGTTTGAGCTTCGATATGTAAGCTAGTGACGGTAATCACTTAGCCCGTTACACCTGGTAGCACTTAGTAGTCCTTCCAACGACCAAGTCCAAGATGAGCCAAGGCATGTCGTCTGGTCCCCCGGGAGAGTTCCATGGTCGCGAATATTTTCCCGCCTCACACATGTTGAGTGGGAAGCTTTTCACCGCCTCGCGGCGGTGTCCGGAGAGTCTGTTGTCACGTCACTGTTGAGCTCAGCGATACCTGATCAACAACGACAAGCTGCCCAAGAATTCATGGAACGCGAACTCGCCGATGCGAAACGACGAGCACTAACTCCCTCGCGTCCGTCCAAACACGATGCCGTGAAAATGGAGACATCGACCTGCTCTGGCGTTGGGCAGGAACCGACTCCCAATGAATTGCTGGTTTCGAGAGATCGACATCGCCATCGCCTCGAGGCTGATCGAGACGCCGTCGGCCAAGGTCAACTTCCTTCTCTCCCGGCTGTCTGGGAAAACCAAAGAGTGGGCGAGAGGCAAACTGGTCGTCGACCAGCTAGCCTTCCCGGACCTGGAATCTATCCAGAAGGATCTCCGACTTGCGTTTGAGCCGCCTCAGGACGAGTCACGCGTGCGTGCAGAGTTCTTCGCACTCAAGCAAGAGAAGTCGCCGATGCGTGACAACGCACAAAAGATGCGTCACCTCGCTTCGTGCATTGTCACGAAGCCTATCGACATGGCCTCCCGAGTTCATGTCTTCATGTTCGGAATGCGCGAAGGAATGACGCGCTACTGTCTCACAAGGACAGAGCCCTCTTCCCTCGAAGAGGCGTTCGCCCTCGCGCTGCGCGAGGACTATGTCGTGGCTTCGTCTTATGCCCGTCCGATGACGACTGACGTCCGGTCCTCAGCCCCATAGACTATGGAGATCGACGCCGACCGACCTTCTCAAACCGTGGTGGCCGTGACGGGCGACCGATGCTTTGCTTCCGCTGCCGGAAGCCCGGTCATCGCGCGGCGGTGTAGCTCCTGTACTCGCGCACGCTGACGCTCTCGACCACGAAGACTCCTCCCCTCCCGTTCAACCAAAAAACGGTCGGGGCCAGTAGGTGCGGGGCGCCCTGCTGGCTGGAATGGAGGTCCGGGTCCCCCGGTGGCAGTCCGACCTTCTAGCCCTCCCGTGCTTCATGCACACGCAAATGCCACCACTGCGAGCGGTGATCCCATACTGATTATCGTCAGCCTGTACGTCGCCGGCTCCCGGCGACCACTACGCGCACTCCTGGACTCAGGAGCGACGAACAACTTCTTCCGCGCGTCGTGTTTGTCGGTGCTGCATTCGGGCATTCCCGTCCGAGAGGGACCGGGTCAAGTCGTCGTCAAGCTTGCCGATGGAAAACCACACCGCGTTGCACGGCGCGATCTCTCGTTGCCATACACGTTTGATGGGTTCCACAGCAATGACGACTTCTTGGTGATCGATGTGAACTACGTGTTCGACTGTATCCTGGGCATCCCGTGGCTGGTACGATACCAGCCTCGGATTGACTAGCTAGCCTGTTCGGTCAAACGTCGAAGTGACTTCGATGTGAGCGAGGTGTTCAGTGGCTCCAAGAGATTGGCTTCACGTCACCGTCGTGGATCGTACCTCCACGACACAAGTGGGACACAGAGCGAGCGACGGCCCTCTCTGCGCTACTTGTGCGGTGCTACTGACTGATACAAGTGAACTCACCTCCTCGCGATGTCGCGAGGAGAGTGCAGCGGTCGAGCAGGGGCGACCGTACTCCGTGACGACGCCGGAGCGCCTCCTGCATGATCACGGCCTGGGCGGCACAGGTCGCCCACGCCTAGAGGGGGGGGGTGATACGTCGTCGAGCGACTGCGCGTCGTTAGCTTCGAGCTCTGACTCGAAGCAGAAGAAGAAGTCCAAGCGTCGGCGGAGACGCCGATTGCACCGATTCCTCGGCCGGCAGCCCAACTCCGGTGACGGAGTCGGTTTGCACCTTGAAGTACGTGGAAGGCGGTCCTGTCTGACCACGGACAGTTGGGATTGCGAGTCCTCCTCTCGCAGCCAGCGCGATTACATGCCTCCCAGGTCTCTCATGGAAACACTTCCTGAGGGCTCTCAAGGCTGGGGACATGGAGCAAGTATGCCTTATCACCGACTCTGAGTTGGCGGTTCTTGAAGTCAACACAGTCAGCGATGAAAATGCGTCGTCTCGTCCCAAGAGTGCCCAGTCAAAGTCGGCGCTTGAGGAACGCTTTGCAGCACAATCGTGGGAAGCCCTCCGCAACTCAGGCAACCCTGTGTATGATACCGCCCGCGAGTACGCTGATGTTTTCCCCGACAAGATCCCCGCAGAGCTTCCTGCCGATCGCGGTGTACGCCACGAGATTGACCTCGCGCCTGGCACGAAATACTGCGTGACGCGGCAGTAGCCACTGCCCCGGGACCAAGTCAAGGCGACTTCGAGGGCCGCCGAATGGCGGGTCACGTGCGTGAGAGCATCTCTCCGCATTCTAGCCCAACCTTCTCTGTGAAGAAGGCTACCGGCGGTTGGCGCACCGTGCACACGTTCAACAAGTTGAACGACACAACCATTCCTGCGCAGATTCCAATCCCTCGGAAGGACATGGTGTTGAACTCCATGTCCATTAGCCTCATCTTCAGCGCCATCGACCTGACCGACGGCTTCTATCAGATCCTCATGAGATCGAGCAACGTACCTCTCACTGCCGTGAGCACTATGGGAGTGGTTGGTGATACCACAAGATCTGAAGAACGCGCCAGCCACGTTCAATCGCATGGTGTATCATGTGCTCCGCCCCTCCGTGACTTGCCCCGAGCTATTTCGATGATATCTTCATCCACAGTCGCGCTGAGGGCGAGCTCAGCGCTGTCGAAGTCCATCCTTAACACTTGAGGCAAAAGTTCCAAGTGATGCGAGAGAACAAGCTGTACGCCAACTTGAAGAAATGTGTCTTCTGTGCGCCGGAGATTCCGGTGCTGGGATGCTTCGTGAGCAAAGATGGGGTCCGAGCTGATCCGGAGAAGGTTTCGTCCGTCTGCGCATGGCCGACTCCCCAGAATCCGACTGAGTTGCGTCAGTGGCTCGGTTTGGCGAACTACTTGCACAACTACACGAAGGATTACGCTGGACTGGTCCAGCCGTTGTCGTCGCTGTTGAAGAAAGATGCCACGTGGTCGTGGCGTTCCGAATCCCAAGCAGCTTTCGACTCAGTCAAGAAAAACTTGATCTCGGCACCCATCTTGGTACTCCCAGATGATTCGAAGCCATTCCACGTGGTGTGCGATGCAAGCGACTTTGCAATCGGGTGCGCCCTCATGCAGTTCGACGGAGACGGTCACGAACGCGTCGTGAGTTATCAATCACGACAGCTCAAGCCCGCTGAGCGCAACTACCCTGTCCACGACAAGGAACTCCTTGCGATGCGCTACGCCCTGATCAAGTTCAGAGTGCATCTTCTCAGCGAGCAGACCTTCGCCATCTACACCGATCGCGCGTCGCTGCGAACAGCGGTGAAAAGTCCTCGTCTGTCTCAACGCATGGCTCGGTGGCTGTCTTTATTTTCCGAGTACAACTTCGAGTTTCATTACAAACCCGGCAAGAATAACATCCTTGCGGATGCTTTATCTCGTTGCCCGGACTATGACCTCCGCGTGGTGCTGGGTCGTCAGGCGACAGACGACGCTAAAGAAGATGAAGCCTGCGCCTACTGCGTCGCGTCCAGCCTGAACAGGGCGAGCGTGTCACCCAAGATGCCCCTGCGCGACGAGATCGCCACTGCCTACGAGGAAGATCCCGAGTACGCTGACGTACTGGCGCATCTACGTGCCCCCAGTAAATCCACTCTGGGTGCCCTGTCGCGCATCAAGCGGCTCCAGATCGACCGATACCACCTCGATGGAAAGCTGCTAACGTACAGCATCGACCGCTTCGACGCTCCCCGAGTGGTAATCCCCAATGATCCGGACCTGCGAGCTCGTGTCATCCACGAGTTTCACGATGCTCCAGCTGATGGCCACTTGGGCCGCGAAAAGACCTTCGCGGCGGTGACGTGCGACTTCTTCTGGCCCCACATGTACAAGTGGGTGCGCAAGTGGGTCCGATCCTGAGAAACTTGCCAGCGCGTGAAGCCATCTCCATCGTCGCAGGCTCCCCTGCGACCACTTCCTGTGGCAACCGAGGCCTGGCGCTCGGTTTCGATGGAGTTCGTATTCGCGCTGCCTCCCGATGAGCAAGGTCGGACCGGCGTTTTTGTTTTGGTGTTCGTCGATAGGTTTACCAAGATGGCCCATCTCATTCCGGTGTGTGACACGGTCACCGCGGAGGAGTCCGCGGCGCTCTTCGCTAATGCTGTGTATCGTCATCACGGCCTTCTTGAGTCCATCGTCTCGGACCGCGATCCGCGATTCACGTCGGCCTTCTGGACGACGCTTTTCGGACCCCTCGGCACGAAGCTCCACATGTCAACCGCGGCGCATCCAGAGACAGACGGACAGACAGAACGCGTCAACAGGGTCCACAAAGACGTGCTTCGAAGCTACGCAACGCCCTTCAAGAGCTGGAGTTCGTTACTCCCCTCACGCTCAACAACGCTGAACACGCGTCAACCGGGTTGACCCCGTTCTTCATCAACAACGCGCGTGCCTGCTCTCCTCGCCGTTGGCCACCCCACGGCACCTCTCTGGAAGGGGACGGAAGTACATGCGCTAACGCCACCGAACCAGCCTTACCACGCGGCGTAGCGAGATAAGCGCCGCATGGAACATGGCCTCCGTCTCCTGCGACATCACGAATAGCGCGACCAGGTGAAGCCTGCCCGAGCGGTCCGACACCCCTGCCACCAGGACGGGGTAGTCCAACTGGTTCGTCTTGTACGTCCCGTCGAGGTGGAGAATGTAGGTCTCTGGAGGCACGGTCACGCTCATCAACAGGCCTTTGTCGAGATGCCCACCAGGAACGGCCTCTGGTCCGAGCCGTTCCCAACAATCGGCTTTCCCAAGTTTCCATATGGTAGGCAAATGTGAAGGCCTCAGTCATGCCCTCTCATTTTATCCCCTCTCAATGCAATCACCATGGTCTTCTTCTCGTTGAGTCGTAATCCAGACGCCAGCGCGAATACCCGCGTGATCATCAGCACCACAGTGACTTCTCGGGCTGACTGCAGGTAGTCTGCCGTGTCGTCCGCATAGCCCCCAACCTTCAGCTGGAAGGACCCCGTGGCACTACGGATCCGGATCCCGATGATGTCTGGGTGGCTGTCGATGCGCCGGTAGAGCGCTTCGAGAAACTGGAGGAAGAGAATCGGCGCCAACGGGCAGCCTTGGCGAATGCCAGACGTGACCGGTATCCAACGCGACCTGTAGCCATTTGCTAGAACGCGGACCTTAGTCCCATCATGCATGGCACGGATCAGCGCCACATAAGCCGTAGGGAAGCCGAGCCACAATAACACCGCGTACAGGAACTGGCGATCCACGGAGTCGTACGCCTTGGCGAAATCCAGCAGCATTGCCAGCGCCTCCGCCAGTCGGGGGTCCTCCCTGGCAGCCCTCTGCGCCGCCGCGAATAGATCCAGTGTGTCATGTATGTTCCGTCCCGGCACGAATCCGTTTTGGTGTGGGTGGATCAGGAGTGGTAGTTTGATGCATGTTCTTCTCGTCAGTATCCGCGTGAGAAGCTTGTAGTCCGTGTTCATAAGCGACAAAGGTCTGAAATTGATAGGGTCTTGTGCATCCCCGCCTTTCTTGAGGGAGAATATGTCTGCTTCGAGGAAAGACCCTGGCACCACGCCGTCGGCATACCAGCAATTGTATAAGTCCGTCAGTATGGGCACCAACAGCGTGGCGAAGTCTTTGTACCATTCATTGCCAAGTCTGTCCGGGCCACATGCCTTCCCCCTCTTAGCCATGTTGATCGACACCAAGACCTCCCCTTCCGAAATCGGCTCGGTCAGGTCCGCGAGCTCATCGGTGTACTGGTTTGGATCGCCCAGCCATTTCAGGACTCGCTGACGTGCCTCCTCCGTGCCCGTTTCTTGCTGGAAAATAGGGATCCAGGCGTCCGCCATGGTGTCCGGCTGCCCGTGCGCTCCACGCTCTCGGTGGCCCACCGCAGCATCTAGATGATGGATTACATCATCCCCAAACTTAGTGCTGATCCGCCTGAAGAAGCCCTTGGTCGTCTTGCCTTGGTGATGCCCGCCTCTTTCAAATAGTTGACGCTGTCTGAGCGCCATTCTGTTGCGCATGCAGTCCGTGATAGCATGACGCACTCTGGCTATCGGAGAATCCCCGTGCCCCTCCTGTAGCGTGAGCGCGTCCATGAGGTCCGTAATCGTGTCCACATTAGCCTCCACTCCAGCCATCGCTTCCACTAATCGTTTCTCTTGCCTGATCAAA